>JAJAGP010003208.1:0-80821 GCA_025084515.1 Ancistrus triradiatus
ACCAGTAAGAGCAGAGTGTGAAGGTTCAATTAGCAGGGTAAGAGCACAGTTTTGCTCAAAATATTGCAATGCACACAACATTATGGGTGACATACCAGAGTTCAGATGGTTTGATGAACATGAAAGTGAAGTTGAACATCTCCCATGGCCTGCACAGTCACCAGTTTATTAGTAAATAGTAAATATTATTGAGCCATTTTGGGGTGTTTTGGAGAAGCGAGTCAGGAAACGCTTTCCTCTACCAGCATCACGTAGTGACCTGGCCACTATTCTGCAAGAAGAATGGCTTAAAATCCCTATGACCACTGTGCAGGACTTGTATATGTCATTTCCAAGACAAATTGACGCTGTATTGGCCGCAAAAGGAGGCCCTACACCATACTAATAAATTATTGTGGTCTAAAATGACAGGTGTTTCAGTTTCATTGTCTAACCCCTGTATGTAGAGTTATACTGTACTACAAATCCAACTACAAATCTTTATTAATGCACTGGTTGATGATTTTATTTGTCACTGTTTGCTATTTTTAGTGGATGTGACTCTGGATCCTGATACAGCTCATCCTGATCTCATCCTGTCTGAAGATGGAAAACAAGTGAAAGATGGAGACAAACGACAGAATCTCCCTGATACACCGAAAAGGTTTGATTATTGTGTTGATGTCCTGGCAAAGCAGGGTTTCTCCTCAGGGAGATGTTACTATGAGGTTCAGGTCAGTGGGAAGACTGAGTGGGATTTAGGAGTGGTCAGAGAGTCCATTAACAGGAAGGGGGAGATTACAGCATGTCCTCAGGATGGATTCTGGACTGTGGTTCTGAGGAATGGGAATGAGTATGAAGTTGCTGCTGATCCCCCCATTCCCCTCAGCCTGAAACAGAAGGTGGAGAAGCTGGGAGTGTTTGTGGATTATGAGGAGGGTTTGGTCTCCTTTTATGATGTGGAGAACAGATCTCATATCTACTCGTTCACTGGTCAGTCTTTCACTGAGAAACTCTATCCATACTTCAGTCCCAGCACAAATGATGGAGGTAAAAACTCAGCACCACTGATCATCTGCCCGATGTAAAGCAATAAATGAATTTGAACCACACTCTGATATAAAGTGGAATTTCGTGTAACTACATTTTTAGAAAATGAAATGGAGCGATCTAAAAGGTGGAAATTGTACATCAGGTCTGTTTAAATCTGATCATCTAGGTGGAACGTTGGTACATTTTATGGTACATACATTACTAACTGTGTTTTAGTGTTATCCTAAAAGAGAAGAACACATATGTTTAAGGATTATATATACATATTTATATTATGAGATTCTTTTTCTTATTATTATACATAAAGCTTATAAATAATTTTATTAGGATGTAGCAAGAACGCAATTTATTAATAGTTTAGGAGGCCTGGTGCTATTTAAAACTTTTAATGTTTAAAAACAGTATATCAGATATCCTAGTAACTAAAAAATGCAAGACATTAATACTAAACAGGGGTTGGATCTGTGCCAATACTATGTTAACAAAAACATCAAGCAGCACAAAACTTTGATGATTTGCAGAGCAGTCGTATCCCAGCAGTTAATGTTATGAGTTACTGTTCCTGTGCTCCAGCTGTGTGTGAATTTTATTGTACGGTAAAAATGTATCTGTATAATGACAATAAAGCCTATCTTTCATTACACTGGCTTCAGCGTAGTGATTCCAGTGTTCTTGTGGTTAATGTCTCTGTCCATTGGTGGATCCCAAAGGCAGCATTCTCAAATTGATCTTTTTGAAATGTATAGTTAGTCTGACTTTTGTGTCTTATTATAATCATATAAATCACTTTAGTGACTCAACATAATGTTTGAAATACTCTGATGTAAGATATATTGTGTATCTTCAACCTTCCCGTGACTGGATCTTGTTGTTGTTGACAATCTTCTATTGTCCAATTTTGGTGAGCCCATGTGATTGTAGCCTCAGTTACCTGGTCTTACTTGACTGGAGTGACACCCATTTTGGTCCTCTGCTGCTGTAGCCCGACTGCTACAAGGTTTAACATGTTGTGCGTTCAGAGATGCTCTACATTTTCAACAATTAGCAGACACTTTTATTCAGAGGATTTCAAATTGATTTCAGCTTTGCTGGTTTAACTCTCAATGACTTTGTTCTTCATGTACAGTGGGACAAAAAAGTATTTAGTCAGCCACTGATTGTGCAAGTTCTCCTACTTAGAAAGATGAGAGAGATCTGTAATTTTCATCATAGGTACACTTCAACTATGAGAGACAAAATGAGAATAAGATCCAGGAAATAACATTGTAGGATTTTTAAAGAATTTAATTGTAAATCATGGTGGAAAATAAGTATTTGGTCACCCACAAACAAGCAAGATTTCTGGCTCTCACAGATCTGTAACTTCTTTAAGAAGCTCTTCTGTCCTCCACTCATTACCGGTGTTAATGGCACCTGTTTGATCTCGTTATCTGTATAAAAGACACCTGTGCACAGCCTCAAACAGTCAGACTCCAAACTCATCCATGGCCAAGACCAAAGAGCTGTTGAAGGACACCAGGAAGAAAATTGTAGGGGGTTGGGAAGAGTGAATTTACAAAAGGCAAGCAGGTTGGTGTGAATAAATCAACTGTGGGAGCAATTGTAAGAAAATGGAAGCCATACAAGACCATAGATAATCTCCCTTGATCTGGGGCCTCACGCAAGATCTCATCCCATGGGGTCAAAATGATCATGAGAACGGTGAGCAAAAATCCCAGAACTACATAGAGGGACCTGATGAATGACCTGCATAGAGCTGGGACCAAAGAAACAAAGGCTACCATCAGTAAGGCACTATGCCGAGAGGGACTCAGATCCTGCAGTGCCAGGCATGTCCCCCTGCTTAAGCCAGTACATGTCCAGGCCTGTCTGAAGTTTGCCAGAGAGCAAACTTGATCCAGAAGAGAGATGATCCAGAAGAAGATTGGGAGAATATCATGTGGTCACATGAAACCAAAATAGAACGTTTTGGTAAAAACTCAACTCGTCGTGTTTGGAGGAAGAAGAATGCTGAGTTGCATCCCAATAACACCATACCTACTGTGAAGCATGGGGGAGGAAACATCATGCTATGGGGCTGTTTTTCTGCAAACTGATCTGTTTTTAGTGAAGAATGAACAGGGCCATGTATCGTGAGATTTTAAGCCAAAACCTCCTTCCATCAGTGAGAGCATTGAAGATGGAATGTGGCCTTGTCTTCCAGCATGACACTGATCCCATACAGGCAACGAAGGAGTGGCTCCGTAAAAAGAATTTCAAGGTCCTGGAGTGGCCTAGCCAGTCTCTAGACCTCAACCTCATAAAAAATTTGTGGAGGGAGTTGAAAGTCCGTGTTGCCCTAAAACATCACTGCTCTAGAGGAGATCTGCATGGAGGAATGGGCCAAAATACCAGCTACAGTGTGTGCCAACCTGGTGAAGACTTACAGGAAACGTTTGACCTCTGTCATTGCCAACAAAGGTTATGTTACAAAGTATTGAGTTGAACTTTTGTTATTGACCAAATACTTATTTTCCACCATAATTTACAATTAAATTTTTTAAAAATCCTACAATGTCATTTCCTGGATTTCTTTTCTGATTTTGTCTCTCATGGTTGAAGTGTACATATAATGAAAATTACAGACCTCTCTCATCTTTCTAAATAGGAGAACTTGCACAATCAGTGGCTGACTAAATACTTTTCTGCCCCATTGTGTATACATCTTGT
The DNA here is from genome assembly GCA_025084515.1 of Ancistrus triradiatus. Lineage (NCBI taxonomy): Eukaryota > Metazoa > Chordata > Actinopteri > Siluriformes > Loricariidae > Ancistrus > Ancistrus triradiatus. The sequence goes on from JAJAGP010003208.1 coordinate 3,742, forward strand.
GCCTGATATAGAATAGAAAGGAATAGTCTCTTTTTCAGGGAAGCAAAGAAATCACTCCAGCATGGGTCTTTGAGGGTCTACTGTCTTAGGTATCGGCGTCCTGTGAGCTCGTTCAGTCTAGAGTGAATGGAGAAGCGATCTAAGGAAAAGATGGATATGAAAGAAGAGGTGTGGAAACTCTTGGTTAATTCTAGTATACCAATTATTATTAGAGTATTATTGTGAGAGTGATTATCAAGATCATCTATCGTTTCCTTGAAGTGTTTAGTTTCTGAGGATAATGACTGATAAAGAACTTACAGCTCAGACAACCTCCAGTGAGCATCGCTAACTGAAGCAGCGATATCCGGTTCTTTGTAGGTGAGCGTTGTCATTCCTCACAACCAACCCCCGGTTTCCACTCCACTCATCTCCACTGAGAGCGATCTGCACTACATCTCCCACAATCCTTCGGTTGGCACCATGGCTCCCGCAACCAATCCAGGATCCCTTTTCAGATTGCAATCTCCAGATTGCAAATTGAACTCACCTGTGCACCGCTGTATTTATATCTGGTAATTCAGTGTCTTCGTCGCGTTCAAGTATTGACTCGGTTCCTCCTAGCGTACAGTATATAAACGTATTGATATTATGAGATTATTTTCTAGTTATTATATATGTTGTTATATTTTTACCATAAAGTTATAAATCATTTTATTATAATGTAGCATCAATACAGTTTATTAATAGATAGGTGGATTGGTCCTATTTAAAACTTTAAATATTTAAAAATGGTCTATCAGATATCCAAGCAATAAAACAAATGCACTGCATTAATGCTAAACACAGAAAAACAAAACATTTAAAAGGGTTGGATCTGTGCCAATACTCTGTTAACAAAAACAGCAAGCAGAACAAAAGTTTGATGATTTGCAGAGCAGTCGTATCTCAGCAGTTAATGTTATGAGTTACTGTTCCTGTGCTACAGCTGTGTGTGACGTCATGAATTTTGTTGTACAGTAAAAATGTATCTATATAATGACAGTAAAGCCCCTCAAAGGCAGCATTCTCAAATTAATCCTTCTGAAATGTATAGTTTGTCTGACTATTGTCTTATTATAATCATATAAATCACTTTGTTGACTCAACATAATGTAAAATTCTCTGATGTAAGAGATGTTGTGCATCTTCAATCTTCCACTGACAGGATCTTGTCGTGAGCTCATATTAAAATAAAGCTTGTTTAAAACTATTTACAATATACCATGAGCCAAGAACAGATGATGTTTCTGACAATAATCTAATTGACAGGTCCAGAAATATCAACGTGCTTATACACGACTATTATACATAAAGTTCAATACACTAATAAGACATCAACAGCATGTAGGAGGACTTTAATCTTTTTAAGCTTGTGGTTTTAAGATTGTCAGCTTACCAGGTAAAAGGTTAATATTTCAAGCCCTGATACTCATTGGTAGGACTGGTTACAGCCACTTGCAATAAATGTTTATGGTGTATGATATTGCTCTGCAGTTTATGTATTAATTAGGCCTGGTTCAGACTTTTGTACTTTTACTCAGAAAGTTTGTATATTATGTTGCTACATGATAAAGCTATGTGTTACAAGCTTTATGTATACTCTCTCCGGACACTTTATTAGGTACAACTTGCTAGTACAGTTTTGGACCCAGGTTTGATCTCAGAACTGTCTTAAATATTCACGGCATAGATTCAAGGTTCTGGAAAATGTTTTGTAGATTTTGGTCCATATTGACATGATAGCATCACACAGTTGCTGCCGATTTGTCAGCTACACATCCATGATACGAATCTCTCTTGTTCTATCACAACCCAGAGGTGCTCTATTGGATTGAGCTCTGGTGACTGTGGAGTCGTTTGAGAACTCATTATCATGCCCATAACCAGTTTGAGATGATTTTGGGACATAGTGTTATCCTGCTGGAAGTAGCCATCAGAAGATGGCACACTGTCCTAATAAAGGGGTGCACATGGTCAGCAACAATACTCAGGTAGGCTGTGTGGTTTAAACAATGCTCAGCTGGTATTAAGGGGCACAAAGTGCGCCAAGAAAATCCCCCACACCATTACCTGAACCACTGATACAATGCAGGATGGATCCGTGATGTTTTTCTTTTTTTTTTACACCATATTCTGACCCGACCATCTGAATGTTGCAACAGAAATCGAGACTCATCTGACCAGGCAATGTTTTTCCAATCTTCTACTGTCTAATTTTGGTGAGCCCATGTGAATTGTAGCCACAGTTTCCTGTTCTTATTTGACAGGAGTGGCACATGGTGTAGTCTTCTGCTGCTGTAGCCCATCTGCTTCAAGGTTTGACATGTGGCGCATTCAGAGATGCTCTTCTGCATAACTCGGTTGTACGGAGTTCTGGTCAAATCCCAGTAGATTCAGCAGGTCGTCTTGATCATGTCTACATGCCTCAGTTCCAGGAGTTGCTGCCATGTGATTGGCTGATTAGATATTTGCATAAACAAGCAGTTGAACTTCATTAACATTTTATTCACATTTTCAACATTTAGCAGACACCCTTATTCAGAGGTTTTCAAACTGACTGTAGCTTGCTGGTTTAATTCCCAGTGACTTTGTTCTTCATTTATGTTAATCCTTGAGAGTATGGCTCCCAGTGTCCCCTTAGTGGTAGGACTGTACCAAACCCCATGAAACCCAGGGACCATGTTAAGCATGGAATAGGTTATGTATCCCTCTCCTCATTAGGAATAGTGACCCCATAGAACTTTTTTAGATTGGCTACCTGAACATTGTCATAATGGTCAGGATCACTTACCATCACAATTTAAAATTTGATTTGTTGTATAATCTTAGAAGGACCTTTCCCCTTTGGTGTGAGTTTGGCACTGAAGTTAGCCTTGGCTTTATACATAAGGTGGGTGCTGACACATACTAATTCACCCTTCTGAAAGCCGTCTAGTTTCCATCTAGTTTTGTAGTAGTGAGCCTGTTTATATTTGTGCTCTTTCCACATTTTATTGTACCTGCTGTGTGAGAGGCTCTTGTCTCTCTGTGTTGTAGGCGTCGAGTTCAGAAATATCTCATTGGTGAATCAAGTGCTCAGCTGAACTGACAGCAAATTGAAATTTGGGGATCTATTTACCCCATTCACCTTGTTTGTCTTGGACAAAACAGACAACCATAAGTTTAAGTGTCCTGTTGATGCGCTCAGTTGAATTTGTTTGTGGATGTTAAGCCGCTGGCAGTATGGGTAGTATGGGTATTCCACTATTACCCATAAATATTAATTATGTCTTGGACATCTTGGAAAAGGACTCATGGTATCCACCCCAAGCATGTATCCAGGCTCCAGAATGAGAGTAGACTGCAATGGACCGAACAACTTGGTCATCCATGATCAGTCATATCACAGTCTGAAATTATTAAATAAAATCTTTAAAGGTGTTAGGACTATTAGGGTCAAGTGTTTAAGAGAACAGAAAGCAATAATAGAATCACATAATCATTAAACAATAATAATAATTACAATTAATGCATTATAGTCTGTAAATCTGTTCCACACAAACTGGATTGTAATTAAACAAAGACCTGCCCCATCAAAGCACGTCTAATCAGAATGAATGAGGAAGTGCTGTTTATCAATTCTAGAGTGGAAGTAAAAGTGAATCGGTCACGAAGCTTGAACAAGATCTTTTCTCTGTACCGTAAGTAGTAACTCTTAACTACTGAATATTCAGTTACTCTGATAGAAGTATAAACACAAATGTAAACTACAATAAATGTTTTATAGTCCAGATATTTTATCACTCTTTATTTTATCAGGATGAACTGCTTAAGTATACAATGACATATGCATATATAATGCTCTAACAACAGTAAATTGTGTTTAAATATTGATGCTGGAATACAATCTGATTCTAACAATGTTTTATAAAAAGAATATATATTTCATAATCAGGAATCAACTTTCTGCTCTAAGCTGAGCAGCAGGTCAAAGGTTGTTCTGTGTTTCTGTTAAACATTGAATGCAGCACAAGCGGTCAAAACATGAAAATTCAATGTATATCCGTTTGCTCAGAAAACTTGAGATAAACAGAATAAACAATATTAATAATAATAATAATAGTAATAAGCCTTATTTATATAGCACTTTTTCACACAATGTTTCACAAAGTGATTTACATAAGCAAAATAATAAAAAATAAAAGAGTGTTAAAAACAAAAAGTACATAAAATAGTAAGAAAACAGTAGAATAAAATAAAATACATTTAAAAATGTTTAAAATTGCAGACACAAAGAGATGAAGTGAAATACAAGCAGATAAAACATTAGCAAAATGCTAACCTGAACATGTGTGTCTTAGCCCTCCTCTTAAATGTGTTAAGATCTTCCAGAGCCCTCAGATCATCAGGAAGAAAGTTCCAAAGTTTAGGAGTGTAATAAGAAAAGGCTGCCTTTCCACTCTTTTGCCGGGTGGTCGGTACGACCAGCATGTTCCTGTTAGCTGATCTGAGGGTCCTTGGTGGAACGTACCTAACAATCATATTACTGAAGTACTGAGGAGCCAAACCATGGAGGAATTTTAAAACCAATAAAAGAATCTTAAAATCTATTCTAAATGATGCTGATATTAAAGAAACAGATACTCAAGAAACTGGTTAGAACAGAGACAAACAGCTTATATTCAAGAAATACCTGCTAAAAATGGGCTACATTATCAATATACCCATAGCTCACTTTCATATTTCCCCCCTTATTAAATGGATTTAATTACATAATTTGGATATGATATATAATTTACATCATAAGTAATTAAATCTATCAGAAAAGAAAGTCATGTCATAATAGGAAAAGTACAGATTAAAGCAAATACATACCCAGCCATCACCATGTCTTGAGATGTCTCAAGACATGTCTTTAAGACATGTCTATAGACACGCATCCTAAGATGTTTTGAGATGTCTAGAGTATAAGAACGTCTCAAGATGTAGGACGCATAATATTTATTTTTTTACAAATATACTTTTATTTTATATATATATTTTAATATTAATCCTTAATATTAATATACATACTACATTGATAATTTGCAGATAAATAAATTGCTTCTATCTAGTGACTCATTTTAATTTTTACTTCAATTTTGTGTATTCAAATATCTTTAAAAAAATTGTCATATTATTTCATTTTTCAAATACCTTACTGAAATATTTATGCAGATGGCTTACACTGTTTACATTTACTCTACAGTCTTCATAGCTAACTTGAAAAGTGCTGATAAATACAATGACTAACAATGACAATAACAATGTGCACTGGTACTTTAAATTGTACTGCTATAATAACTTGGCAGTATTAAGTAAAATGTATTTACCATGAAATTAAAATTATTTTAAAAATCAGCGTTTCTGCTACAATATCAAAATTACTGCCGCACTGCTTCAGAACTTCATGAAATGTGTTGAAATCGCAAAATTCAATGTAATGTAAAGCCCGTGGCAGAGAGGGCTTCATGACTCCAAATGAAAAACAATCCTACAATAAACACTGAATATTAAGCCAATGGTACTGAATTAGATTTCATTTACATGTATATTGATTTAATTTATTATATTTAAGTTACATTTATTTAAATTAATTCAGTTATTTTTTTATAGACAGTCATAAAAATAATAAGTAAATTGTCATGTTTTATGAAGTAAATAAGTAGATTTTATTATATTTTTCTGTTTTCTGTTTGACATTTTCAGTTACAGGTAGTCCTCGGGTTACGACGGTCACGAGTTACGATACGTCTTCCATTTACTGTATAAAGCCTTTCTTCGACTTTAAGTGGCTTTGCGTCGTAAACGGTTACGCGGCTCGTTTTTTGATAATTACTTTGTTAGGATAGGTGTTAGGATAGGATAAGTGCTTACAGTATGTTATTTACGTACAGTATGTACGTGTGTTCCAACTTACACCGAAAATCGGGACTACCTGTACTTAGTTTGTCAAGTTATATTACTAACAATAATTAAGTAAACGTTGCGATTTTCATTTGATAAATGTTACCAAATAAAATTCTCTATGCATTAAATTTAAGCACAAATCACACTACTAAAATAAAATTAAACTATTCATTATATCAATATTTGACAACAATCAATCACACGTCACATCATCTACAAAACAGCAAAATAGTTTTCAAATTCAATAAGTCATGATCATACAGTGCATTCAGAAAGTCTTCAGACCCTTTCACTTTTTCACATTTCGTTACGTTGCACCCATGTGCTAAAATAAAATTTAAAAAATTAAGATTTCCCCCATCATTCTACACCCAATACCCTATAATGAGAAAGTGACAACTGAATTTTATGAATTTTTGCAAATTTATAAAATTTATTCAATTCAGTTGACAGGACATGATTTATAAAGACACACTCCTGTCTATATAAGGTCTCACAGCTAACAATGCATATCAGAACAAAAACCCAGCCAACCCAAGAGGAGGAAAGAACTGCCTGTAGAGCTCAGAGACAGGACTGTGTGAAGCCACAGATCTGGAGAAGGATACAAAAAATTCTGCTGTACTGAAAATTCCCAATAATTCCTCCATAATTCTTAAATGGAAGAAGTTTGGAACAACCAGGACTCTTCCTAGAGCTGAGTCGCCCCACCAAACTAAGCAATCGGGGGAGAAGGGTGTTGGTAAAAGACGTGACCAAGAACTCAATGGTCACTTTGGCAGAGCTCCAAAGATCCTGTGTGCCAGTGGGAGAAACTTCCAGAAGGTCTACCATCACTGCAGCACTCCTCTAGACTGGGCTTTATGGCAGAGCAACCAGACAGAATACTGGGCCGAAGGTCCACCTTCCAACAAGACAATGACCCTAAGCACAGAGCCAAGACAACACAGGAGTGTCTTAGGGACGACTCTGTGGCTGTTCTTGAGTGGCCCAGCCAGAGCCCTGGCTTGAAGCCAATGGCTGTCCAACCTGACAGAGCTTGAGAGGATCTGCAGAGAAGAACAGCAGAAAATCCCAAAATCCAGTTGTCCAAACCTTTTGGCATGTGAAAAAAGTAAAAGGTTCTGAAGACTTTCCGAATGCATCCTATATAACAAAATTTACTTTTTCCATGCTTAATTTATTACAGGATAAAATGTATGCATTTAATCTTTTTTTCTTAATAAATTCTAATTTCACTGGATTTTAATCTAATTACAGTGGAGACATTATGAGAGTTAATGTAATGTACTTTACTATATAATAATGCTCTCTTACAGAGTGTATTTAACTCAGACTAAGCATGAAGGGAAACTGGAACCTTTACTGTCACCCTTCTTCACTGACATTCATTGTGAAGTGAAAACTATAAACAAACAACACACATATACACACATTGCATCCTGTATAGCTTGCACATGAATAAAGATGACTATTTAGCGCTGTAAGTAACAGTTATCCTGACAGCTAACACTTTATCAGGATGTATTGTTGTAAATAAACCGGATTTATCCATAACGATAACAATTCTAATATAATCTCTAAATACATTAACTTATATTTAATATTAAATAACCTTACGGCATTACCGAAGTGTCCTGAGGTGCTTAACTTAACGAATGCGCCTAACGTCCGCCTGAGAAATTTTCCAAATGAGTTTGTCACTATGGGAACGAACCGGAAGTGAGGTTATCACGTCTCGCAACTGGAGAATATCGTTAACGTTCTCAACTGACTGAATAAACTTAAACATCAGCTCACCTCAAAACGTATTGCTGACCTGACTGAGATGAAGAACAGTGCACTTAGATTTAGTGTTTAGATATTTAATGTAACATTGTGAATTTAACAGCCTTCTGTCTTACTCAAGTTTTCAGTCTTTGTAATTCTAAAAACACTGATGTTACTGATATATAAACTCTAATTTGTTTCTGTTACTTGTTTTCCTGACTAAAACTATTTTTAACCCAAATTTATGTTATAATATTTTTGTTATGTGTTAAAATTGATGATAATATTTACGTAAACTAATACTTCTGAAAGGTTTAGAATGTAGAAATTATTAGCCCATCTTAAATTAACTATTTATAAAATGTAGTACAATTAATACAACATGGCATTAATATGAAAAAAAAAAAAACATCTTGAGCAGCACCATTTGCTCGAAATTGAATCATCTTAAGACATAAGTTCTCTGTGAATTCAGGCATTCATTCAGTCTTAAGATGTCTTGAGACATCTTGGTATAACAAAATGTCTCAAGACGTCTTAAGACGCAGTGATAGTTTTGTATGAAGGTATTACAATTAATAAAACATGGTATTAATATGAAAAAAGCCATGAAATTATCCTGAGGAGCACTATTTGCTCTAAACTGAACCATCTTAAGACATGTCTTCAAGACACAGAAAATTATTACTGCCATGTCTTAAGACACTAACTTTCATGTGTCAAGACACAGAGATGTCTTCATTCAGTCCATATTAAGACGTCTTGAAACAACTTATTATAAGAAACTGTCTCAAGACATCTTAACTAAGCCTGTCAAGACGTCTTAAGACGTGGTGATGGCTGGGTATGAATGGGCTATGACACTCAATCAAACGCAATCTAAAATTAAGAGAGAACATGCCTATATAGTGTATTTACAAGAAACTCACTTAAATGGTAATGACTATGGAAAATTGAAGAGGATGGGTTTTAACCATGTGTTTTTCTCTTCATATAAATCAGGACATATGAAAGAAGTTGTTATTCTCATTTCAAGTAAACTGTGCTTTGAAAAATTGTTTGAAATTGGGGACAAGGAGGGCAGATATTTTTTTTGAAAGGGAATATAGAGGGTGACCCAGTTACTTTACTAAGCATAAATGCAACCCCAGGAAGTGATGTTCATTGTTACATTTATTTATCATCTACGCCACCCAAGGAGGATGGTTCCTGTTTTGAGTCTTGGTTCGCCCAAGGTTTCTTCCTCATAATGCTTAGGGAGTGTTTCATTGCTACTGTTGCCCTAGGCTTGCTCAAATTGGGGTTGGCCGTAGATATTAGAAGACAATTTACAATTGTAAAGTTGCTTTGAGACAATGCTCCATCGTAAAAAGCGCTATATAAATAAATCTGACTTGAATTGACTTGATGTTGTTTTTTTCCAGAAAATTACTGATATTATGGTAACAGAAACACAGGGGCTCTTGATATGTGAGGTAGAGCTAAATATACGCTTGCAACCAAAATTTAATTCCTGTAGTGGGAAAATTAATGAACCAAAATCATTACATAAGAAAGTAAATGCACTCTTTGAAGTAGTTGGCCTAATCGACATATGGAGAGACCTATTCCCTAACAAAAAAGATTATACTCATTATTCGACTCCTCATTCCATATATACAAGAATAGACTATTTTATCAATTTCGGAAAGGATAAAGATAGAATAAATACTTGCAGAATTGAAGCGATAGATTTGAGTGATCACACACCCACAGGGGTTAGACAATGAAACTGAAACACCTGTCATTTCAGACCACAATAATTTATTAGTATGGTGTAGGGCCTCCTTTTGCGGCCAATACAGCGTCAATTCATCTTGGAAATGACATATACAAGTCCTGCACAGTGGTCATAGGGATTTTAAGCCATTCTTCTTGCAGGATAGTGGCCAGGTCACTATGTGATGCTGGTGGAGGAAAACGTTTCCTGACTCGCTTCCCCAAAACACCCCAAAGTGGCTCAATAATATTTACTATTTACTAATAAACTGGTGACTGTGCAGGCCATGGGAGATGTTCAACTTCACTTTCATGTTCATCAAACCATCTGAACTCTGGTTTGTCACCCATAATGTTGTGTGCATTGCAATATTTTGAGCAAAGCTGTGCTCTTACCCTGCTAATTGAACCTTCACACTCTGCTCTTACTGGTGCAATGTTCAATTAATGAAGATTGGCCACCAGACTGGTCCAATTTAGCCATGAGACCTCCCACACTAAAATGACAGGTGTTTCAGTTTCATTGTCTAACCCCTGTATATATTTAACTGTTGATTCGAATTTACGAACAAAGAATAATATATGGAAATTAAACACAAGTTTACTTAATAACTCCCACTTTAAGGAACAAATTAAAAAGAAATTACCTTTTATTTGGAATTTAATGATAATGGAGAGGTCTCCCCTCTCATCCTATGGGATACTCTAAAGACTGTTCTAAGAAGGAAAATTATAGCAATATCGACATATGAAAAAAATAAATTAAACTTTAGAAGAACTACAAAATAAGCTGAAGGAACTAAAAAAAAAACACAAGGCGAGTCTGGAGCAAGCTACGTTACAAGAAATTAAAAAGATTTGAATTGAAATTAATTGTTTGGCTACCCAAGAAATTGAGAAAGAAAATGTATATTTCTGAAACATAGACACTATGAAAGTGGTTCCAAATCTATGAAAATATTAGCTTGGAAACTGAAAAATAAGATGGCAGAAAATCCAATTCATAGGATTAAAGACTCCAAAACAAAAACAATAAAATATAAGTTAAATGAAAATCAGGAGGCTTTTGAAGCATTTAATAAGACTCTGTACTCTCAAATTCCAGGAGGAAGCACAACCCAAATCGATGCTTACTTGAATTCCTTGGAGTTACCTACTTTAAATGAGGAACAAAATAGAAGGCTGATTGTGAATATATCAGAAGAGGAACTTAGAACTGCAATTAGTAGACTTAAACCAAATAAGTCGAAAGGATGAGACGGATTCACAACAGAATGGTATAAGGACTTTAAAGACGAGCTGATACCTGTTAAGCTTCCCACTTTAACTGGGTCCTAAAAAGAGCACAAACACTGCCTTGCTGAAAAGAACCAAAAATATCAGCTATATTAAGAGAAGGCAAGGATAAAATGTGGGTCATATAGACCAATACTGCCCTTAATGTTGATTATAGACTATATACGTCTATCATACCTAAACGACTAGAACAGTACATACCCATACTGATACACAATGATCAGACAGGTTTTATACAACAACACAAAACACAAGATAACATACGAAGGAAACTAAACATTATAGATCACATACAAAACAAAATTAAAAACAAAAACAAACATAAAGCAATAATAACTAGAAATTGCAGTTCCTGCAGAAACTGGAGTGTGTTGCAGCGGTGCATCAGAGGGACCGAGTATGTAGGTCGAAAATTGACTGTAGTCGTTGGCTGTTTGTCAATATGCATACTACTCTGTGCTTGTGTTCTTGTATACTAGTGAAATATGATCAGTCGCAACCCAAGTACTGATTCATTTCTAAGGCCGTTTCTCAATCTGCGTCCTTCTCTGTGCTTGTGTTGTCATGTACTTGTGAAACGTCATCAGTCGCAGTCCAAGCACTGTTGCATTTCTAAATTCGCATCTAACCAAGTACGAGAAAAATCCCCGGATGTCTTCTCGATCCGGCCATATTACCGAGGATGCATCAGAGCAGACCTGTGCGGTCTTGAACAGCCAAATATCCCACAATGCATAGCATACATGCTCGGACAATTTCGGAGATGTGAGAAAGTTCTTGATGTATTTATTATGCATTGTATTTATTATTTGTTCAGTCTGTATTCTAAATATGACTTGTCTGATATACATGAAGTTCCGAATTAAATTCCCTTCTAAAAACAGGCTTGTTTGCTGTTGGCTTGTGTTTGGGAAGGTTTGTATTGATGCTTAAATGCGATCAGTCCGTTGTTACACGTACATTAAACTCTTCAAAGGACAGTAAAAGATCGGAGCATGTGTTCCATTACTGACAGGCTTTATACAAGATGTTTTAGGATTTTATGTAGGTGTAAAAAGCAAACCGTGTTGTCTCCATATGCAAGTACGCTGCTGTTCCAATTGCTGAATAGCCGAAGTGCGTCCTCCCGTCATCTGGAGAATGTAGTCGCAATTATAACTTCCTACTCCAGACTTAGGAAGTATGCAAGTCCGAGTTTGGCTTACTTGGTATTGAGAAACGGCCCTAGTGTCATCTGTACTGCATTAAATATTAATCTCTATATGATTCTGTCATGCCGATGTGCTAGAGCGATCTAGTAATGATCAAGGCTTTAGCTGCCACGTCTTTCCGGGGTTTAAAGGAGCACAGAACTGAAACGTGCTGCGGCATTGAAAGATATAAAGTGATTTAGCGCTTTTGTTTTTAGATTTTCCGCTGTGGTGTCTGATTTTGCGCTGTCGTATTAAAGATATTCATGCAAATCCATAATAATGTCTGTAATTTCAGCGCCGAAAAGTGCCGTATTTCATTGTGATCTGCTGCCCGTGTGTGGGCGTGGCCTGCGTGTGTGTGTGTCTGGGACAGACAGGCGCCTGTGAAATCGTCACAGCCGTAGACTCTCTGTTTTAGACCTCTCAAACAAACGGTCATAACTCCACAAATAATTAACCTATTGCTTATCTGAAAAGCTTGTGTGGGAGAGGACCCCTTGCTGATCGCTATGACATAAAATAGCGTGGATTGATGAGAAAGTGTCAGAGTTATGACAAGTTAAATACACCTGAAAATGTAGAAACAGCGAACTCACAGCTCAGGCAAATATAATGGCAGTCAATTACAGGAGAAGAAGTACCTAGTCGTGAACAAATCGTCATAACTCAAAAAAGAATTTGTTTACGGAAGAAATACTTTTAATGATTTATGAAGGGGAAGTATCTCTACCGTTTGCAGTTTAAATGGAGTTTCTAGGTGAAAGTGTCAGGGTTGTAGACACGTTTGTTCAGTGAAAAAGTGAATTAATCGCATTTGACTTCAAGGTACAGTGCCACACTCTAGCAGTGGCCATAAAGAATGAATGGAGTGATAGAAAGTGTTCAAAAAGTGCAATCTGTGCGAAACTTGACCTGAGGGTTCTTGGTGAACCCATGTCCGAGCATGCTGAGTTTCCTGTTTGTAGCTCAAAAATTGACAGAGTTGCGGCAGTTAAAAAAAAAATCCCAAGCACATGCACAAATGCGAGAGTAGCGTGCGAACGCAACATTTCTCTTAGCTAAGAACAAGCACACTTCTCCGGAACATCCCAGACATTTTGGTGTTTGTCCCGTGTCGATATCTCGAAAACTGTAGGAGGAGATACGTGCAGAAATTTTGGTGGAAAATTAAAAATCGAAGAACAATAGTGTGTTGCTGAAAAGGCTTTTGATTCACTTAACTGGCTTTTTCTATAAAGAGTCATTCAGATTTGGTTTACATGACAGGATTATTAAAACCGTACAAACACTTTATGATAACCCAAGAGCTAGGGTAAAAATAAATGGATATTTATTAAATAGTTTCACCCTGGAAATGGGTTCAAGATGAGGTTGTGCATGCTCAACTCTTTGCTCTATTTTTGGAACCAGTAGCTCAATATATTAGACAAAATGAAGATGTTGAATTGTCCTGCTATGCAGATGACTTTTTGATAAATCTAGGGAAACCAACATACTCCCTACCCAGTCTGATGCAGCTGTTTGAGCAATATGGCCGACTTTCAGGATATAAGATCAATATAAGTAAAACTCGGCTAATTTCAAATAACAATAACCCACCAGGTTTAATTATAAACAGATACCCCTTATCATGGTAGGTCGAATATTTTAAATAGCCTTGGTGTCAACATACCAAAAGATGTTACCTATCAGAATATAAATACCAACCTATATATGAAAGAAATAAGGAAGATACTGTATTGCACTATGGAAGTTAATTCCTTTTTTTGATTTTGCCTCAAGGATTGAATCTATTAAAATTACTGCCTAGACTGTTATATTTATTTTTGAGCCTACCCAAAGAGATAATCCAAACTCAATTAATGAATGGGATGAAATGCTATCTAGATACAGTGGGGTAAAAAAAAGTATTTAGTCAGCCACTGATTGTGCAAGTTCTCCTACTTAGAAAGATGAGAGAGGTCTGTAATTTTCATCATAGGTACACTTCAACTTTATTATTATTATTATTGTGATGACTATTATTATTATTATTATTATTATTATTATTATTGTTTTGTTCAATAAATTGTTTGTTTCTACTGGAACACTGCACTCGTCTGCATCCAGTTTTCTTTACGTAAAGCAGCGTTACAGAATGCTACCGACTACCATGCAGATGGTGGGTTCCAGTAAAGTTCCGGTTTTACCAGATAGGTTTAACGGAGAGACCGATCTTTGTCAGTTATTTGTTTCCCAATGCGTGGAATTTTTTTGTTTGTATCCCTCCAGCTCACTTATAGCCCAGGTTTCAGTTATAGTATCGCGCCTCACCAGTAGAGCTCTGCAATGGGCTGCCAATGTTTGGCCTATGGCCCCAGCTTGTACCGGGGAAAAATTTTTGGAGGTTATTGTGTCCACCTCTGGTCCTCCTCCTGCCGGGGTCCAGTCGGACTCCCTGGCCCCACTGTCAGTCGCTACCTCGGCAACAGAACCAACACTTGCTGGACTACTAAGGGGGCCAGGTTCATTGACTATAGGGACCTTCTGTGGCTGGTGCATCATTTGTTGGATCCTCCACTCGCTAGTGTGCAAAGGACATTACTCCCTGGTTCCATCACCCACAGAGTTTGCCCAGAGGAAGTCATCCATATCTGAGCACGTTAGTTCCTTTGAACCATTAGTGCCCTGTAGTCCTGTATTTGTGCACGTCCAGAGCGACTCTCCGCCCCCCGAGGACATCCAGAGCGTCTCTCCGCTCCCTGAGGACATCCAGCCCAGGTTCCGCACTGAGGACATCCAGAACAGAGACTTCCCAGTGGCCGTCAGTTCCCGTGAGGCCTTCCCAGAGGCCGTCGGTTCCAGTGAGGCCTTCCCAGAGGCTGTCCGCTCTAATGAGGCCTTCCCAGAGGCTGTCTGCTCTAGCGGGGCCTTCGAAGAGGATGTCTGCTTCAGCGAGGCCTTCCCTACGTTCAATTTATTATTCCTAGATTCCGTAGTCCCAGTTAGCCATTTTTACTAGGTCCTGTGTATTATTCCTGTGTTTTTGTCAGCTGCATTAGGTCCAGGTTCTGATATCATCCCTCATGTTCTATTAGCTGTGTATCTCCTTAGCTCTCCTTAGTATTATTATTATTATTATCACCAATTGTTTATATTATTATGGTATTGTTGTCATTGTGATCACTGTTTGTCGTCAGCCCGATTCCTTATTTGCCTGTGTTTTAGTTACTGCCTCGTGATCTGAGTTCTGGGGACTCGTTTGTTAATAAACTTTATTTATTTGCACTGGAACCTGCATCTTCATCTGCTCTCGCTCACCCCACCCTAACAGTATTTACTGCTGGACTGTTGCCAGCCGCATCATCAGTGTCTGGTTAAAGTTCTTCACCAGGTCATTTCTCTGTGGATGCAGCAGTATCACTTGTATCTTTTGCATGCGGCCTATGCACAGCCTGCACGACCTCACACTGCAGTTCCTTGGGCTGTCTGGAGTGCAACAAGCTTACTGTTATTCACCACTGGGATGGCCATCAAGACCTGCAGTGCTTTCAACTCCAATGGTAGATTTAGACAGACACAGACACCATCTCCACTCTCTAACTAGTGCCAACACCCTGAGCTGTGCCTCGTAGCATTCTCAGCGGCTGCTGCTGTCATAGCATGGTAAAATCATATCCCCTATTCCATTTGCTCATTGCCACTGAGTGCTGTGCTCTGCCGTCAGTGGATGCTACTGCCTAATACAAGCATTAATAAATCACAATAAACTACAGAAATGGCATTATGGTTTTAATAATACACAAACAATAAACATTTAAGGCACATCCTGCATATCACTGACAGTGCTACAAATCCCAGGGCCCATCACACCCACTCACACACACTGAGAAATTGCACAGTTACATAATCAGTAATGATGATTTTGATTGTTATAATTTTGTGTTGTACTCTGTGGTTCTTTTTAATTTTGCAACCATTGTTCCTCCACTTTAAGTCCAAAGCCTATTAGGGCCACACTCATGGATTACACAGTATTCAGTGGAACATGAACCAGGCTGATAAATCAGTTACACCTCACAATATTAAACTTGTGAACTGAATGATGTGATTTCTTACTAAAAAGGTTAGAAGAAAAACAGAACCAAGAACACCGGAAATGGCAGAATCTTCATCAGCACAGACAAGAAAAGGCAGGAGAAGCAGCATGGAGAAGCCAAATAGTTGTGAGTTACACAGTCCAGTCTGTATATTATACTGATGTGCATTATCCTGCTCTTCTCTTATAGTGTTTGATTTAGACTACACATTGCTCTGACATTATTAGTTTGTACAAAATCATCATTCAATTCAAAATTTGTACTCACTGAGGACTTTATTAGACCTGTGGCAGCAGTGCAATGCATAAAATCCTGCAGATACTGGCCAGGAGCTACAGGTAATTTGAAAAAAAATCTGATCTCAATAGTATTAAATACAACAGAATTATTGGTGCCAATATGGTTTGAGGTAAACAGAGGAGACAGAGAATGACCAGACTGCTACAGGCTGACAAAAAGGCTACAGTAACTCATAAAACAACTCAGAGAAGCACAACACCGAATACGCAACACATAGGACCTTGTGTCCTGCCTTGTGCTGATGGTCCTGGCTAGTATAGGTGGTGTACTGGTTGGAGGAATGTCTTCTTGGCACACCTTGGACCTGGTAATACCACTCAGTAATCTTTTTCACCCCTTCTTGGCCAAAATTGACTCATTTTGTATTGGCTACTTCCAGCATGATAATGCAGCATTTCACAAAAGCAAATTTAGTCTCAAACTGGTTTCATGAACATGACAATGAATTTCTTCAGTGTTCTTCTCAGTCACCAGATCTGAATCCAGTAGATTTTTGAAGTGTGATAGAATGAGAGCTTCGCACATTGAAAGAACATCTGAACAAATCTGCAGGAATTATGTGATGGAGTCATGTCAACATAGGGCAGAATCTCAAAGGACTGTTTCCAAGATTTTGTTGAGGCTGGGTAAAAGAAGTATTTACCCAGTATTAGTATAGTGTTCCTAATAAAGATCTCAGTGAGTATCTATGACAAAGTAATGTCTGGCAAGTTCATTCTTTTGTGTATTTAACTACATTTCTGGTGTAGTTTCAGTAGTTTCAGTAATTCTAACATGAATGTGAGAATTATGAATGGTAATGGATAGAAATTTAGTAATTTATTTTTGACATCCACAGCTTATATAAACAACATGTAATGTCAGAAAAGATCTATAAATGTTACACAAAACTTTGAAATGTTCTTAATCTGTGACCACAGTTGGGTGTGACTCTGGAAGCCTCATGTTTAAGGAGCAGCTGCTGTGCTCTATCTGTCTGGATGTGTTCACTGATCCAGTCACTACATCATGTGGACATAGTTTCTGCAAGAGCTGCATCACACAGTGCTGGGAGAACAGCCAAGACTGTTATTGTCCATTATGTAAAGAGAAATTCATCAAGAGACCTGAACTCAAGATTAATACAACACTGAGAGAGATTGCTGATAACTTCAAGAAGAAAAGGAGTCATGATAAACCTGAGGTTCTCTGTGATGTCTGCACTGGAGAGAAGCTGAAAGCCCTGAAATCCTGTCTGAATTGTAATACATCTTACTGCAAGTCTCATCTAGAGCCTCATAATATAATTCCAAGCCTTAAGACCCACAAACTAATAAATCCTGTGGAGAATCTGAAGAACTACATGTGTCAGAAGCATGAGAGACCTCTGGAGCTGTTCTGTAGAGATGATCAGACGTGTGTGTGTCAGTTCTGCATTGAAGGAGATCACAAAAATCACAACATAGTTGCTATAGAGGAGGAGAATGGAGAGAAGAAGGTGAGAGACACTGATGATCATTGTCCAATATGTTTTATAACAATTTATGACACAGTGATTATAAATATTTGGGCATTTATAAGTAGATGTTCTTCAATCAACTTATAAGGAGGGACACAGCCCCGCAGCCCGACACTGGAAGGCAGTGGCAGGTGGAAAATGTGCTGGGACTAGAATGGCAGGCCCCAGCATGGATGTGCTTTTTTCGTGAATCATTCACTCTTATAGACTCATTATTTGTGAGCTTGCACTATTGACCGTACACATCTTTAGTGTTTCCCGTTCACTCCATCACAAATGCTGCGTTTTTATCAGTGTAAAATACTTTTGTTTTCATGACCTTTACAATTTTCTATATTTCTGCATAAATATGACCTAAAACATCATCAGATTTTCACACAAGTCCTAACCCAGTTAAACAAATGAGACAAAAATATTATGCTTGGTCATTTATTTATTGAGGAAAATGATCCAATATTACATATTAGTGAGTGGCAAAAGTATGTGAACCTTTGCTTTCAGTATCTGCTGTGACCCCCCTGTGCAGCAATAACTGCAACTAAACATTTCCTGTAACTGTTGATCAGTCCTGCACACCGGCTTGGAGGAATTTTAGCCCATTCCCCTGTAGAGAATAGCTTCAGCTCTGGGATGTTGGTGGGTTTCCTCGCATTAATTGCTCACTTCAGGTCCGTCCTTTGACTTGGCCATTCCAAAACATTAACTTTATTCTTCTTTAATCCTTCTTTGGTAGAACAACTTGTGTGCTTAGGGTCGTTGTCTTGCTGCATGACCAACCTTCTCTTGAGATTCAGCTTATGGACAGATGTCCTGACATTTTCCTTTAGAATTATCTGATATAATTCAGAATTCATTGATCCATCAATGATGGCAAGCCATCCTGGCCCAGATGCACCAAAACAGACCCAAACCATGATACTACCACCAGCATGTTTCACAGATGGGATAAGATTCTTATGCTGCAATGCAGTGTTTTCATTTCTCCAAACATAATGCTTTTCTTTTAAACCAAAAAGTTCTTTTTTTAGACTCATCCATCTACAAAACATTCTTCCAATAGCCTTCTGGTTTGTCCACACAATCTTTAGCAAACTGCACACAAGCAGAAATGTTCTATTTGGAGAGCAGTAGCTTTCTCTTTGCAACCCTGCCATGCACACGACTTGTTTAGTGTTCTTCTGATGGTGGATTCATGAACATTGACATTAGCCAATGTGAGAGAGGCCTTTAGTTGCTTAGAAGTTACCCTGGAGTCCTTTGTGACCTCTCCAACTATTACATGCCTTGTTCTTGGAGTGACCTTTGTTGGTCGACCACTCCTGGGGAGGGTAACAATGATCTTGATTTTCCTCCATTTGTATACAATCTCTGTGACTGTGGATTGGTGGAGTCCAAACTCTTTAGAGATGGTTTGTAAGCTTTTCCAGCCTGATGAGCATCAACAACTCTTTTTCTGAGGTCCTCAGAAATCTCCGTTCTTCGTGCCATGATACACTTCCACAAGCATGTGTTGTGAAGAGCAGACTTTGATAGATCCCTGTTCTTTAAATAAAACAGGGTGCCCACTCACATCTGATTGTCATCCCATTGATTGAAAACACCTGACTCTCATTTCACCTTCAAATTAACTGCTAATCCTAAAGGGTCACATACTTTTGCCACTCACTAATAAGTAATATTGGATAATTTTCCTCAATAAATAATTGTCTCATTTGTTTAACTGGGTTCTGTTCATCTACTTTTAGGGCTTGTGTGACAATCTGATGATGTTTCAGGTCATACTTATGCAGAAATATATAACATTCTAAAGGGTTCACAAACTTTCAAGCACCACTGTGTATATGTATTATATATATATATATATATATATATATATATATATATATATATATATATATATATATATATATATATATATATATATGGTGGGTTTGGTGGGGTGGACCCAAATGCAGTTAGCTGGATGGCGGGCCCAGCTATTGGGACTAAAGTGGAGTACTGTGAACGAAACTACACAAACTTTACTGCCATCCAGCTAACTGCATTTGGGTCCACCCCACCAAACCCTGACGCAAATCAAATGAAATATCTAATCCTTATGTAGAAAGGACCAAGCTAAATTAATCTGTAATCTGTTCTGTACACAGATTAATCTGGGGAAGACACAGACAGAGGTGCAGCAGAAGATTCGGGACCGACTGAACAAAATCCAAGAAATCAAATGTTCAGTAGAGCTCAGAAAAGTGAGTGAAACATAATTCAGTTCATCTTAGGTACAATGTGTGTGATTAAATTTATTACTCTAGGATGAAACAAACTACCACATTCTCTATTTTTGTCTTTCTCTTTTAGAAAAGCACAGAGAAAGAGAAATCAGACAGTGCTGGAGTCTTCACTGCTCTGATTCGCTCCATTGAGAGAAGTCAGGCTGAGATGCTTGAGTTGATGGAGGAGAAACAGAAAGCAGTAGAGAAGCAGGCTGAAATATTTATTAAAGAGCTGGAGCAGGAAATTGTGATGCTAAAGAGAAGAGACTCTGAGATAGAGCAGCTCTCCCACACTGAGGATCATCTGCAGCTCCTTCAGGTCAGTGTTCCTCTCTCAGCTCACTGCAGATCATCAAAGAACAGAACAACACTCACCATGCTGAGAGATTTCTACTTTCTGCTGCTCTATTGTAGATTTACTCATCCATGTGTAACCTTCCACAAACCAAGAGCTGGTCTGAGATCAGTATTAATACAGAACTGAGTGTTGAGACTGTCAGGAAATCTCTGTCTCAGCTCCAGAGAACTCTCACTGAGGAGATAGATGAGAAGTTAAGAGAAACAGGTAAGAAAATGTTGTACAAAATGTAATATCATTATCAGCTGCATGTCTGTGAGAGAACAGGTAAGATGTTAGACACTGAATAAATAGAATTAAAAAATATCCTTTATTATATCTGTTGAAATATAGCTTCATATCAATCCTGTATTAGATTACAATTATCTCCTTTAAAACTAATAATATTTTTGTTGTAATTAGTTTCTACAGAGCTAAAGAGGATTCAGCAGTTTGCAGGTACAGTCTGGTTTCTCTCTTTCTCTCATACTGAATGTTTACTACAATACCTTACTCACTATTACAAATTATTCATGAATATTAATGGTTATAGAGACACATCAACAGGCTTTAGTCATGCTGAAAATGAAGCTATTTAAATATTATTTTTCCAAATACCATAGAAATCTAATAAAATAATTACTGGCTCACGCTCTTTGCTTGTTGTCAAATGGGGGCACATCTGGACAGTCTGACACTTTGAAGGTAGAAACCTCTGGCAAGGTGAAGACACAGATATATAAAAAAAAAACAGACAGTACCAGAACTCCAATGATGGGAAGTCAGGCATTTAAAAGCATATAGAACTGGACTGGACTCAACCTGTGACCTGCATCAACCAAGAGGGCATTGGTACCTCGGAAACAGAGCTGGGAACCCCCACTTGGTGTTGTAGAGTCATGAACCAGAAAGTCAGGAATAATCTAGAAGGGCAGATTTTTTGCGCCCTGCAAAATAGCTGAGCAGTCCAACTGACAGATAAACCTGAAGATTCCAGAGACAGGATTAAGAACAAAGTAACTCAATTGTTTGAGCACTGGTTCCCAATGCTTAGCCTCCCTGGTTGATATCTTGCCTCTTATAAGGTGAGATTTGTCTGTTGGTTAAAAGCCCTTGCTTAAGAGCAAGACCGCCTTGCTCCACAGGAATGAGGTCCTGGTTCCTGTCTGTGTCTGGGATACCAGTTCTCCATAAGTGAATGACAAGTCTGTCTAACGGTTGGATGGCTAGCTCATTGTCATCACCATCCTGCTCTCTGGTAAGAGGTCTTGTCCATATGTTAAAAGAATAGTGAGTGTGAGACAGTCCACAGTCTGTCTTGTGTAGAGTAAATTAAATTCTGACTATAGTGCCACTCTCCTTTTTATTTCGTTCAGTCTAGGATGACTGGAGAAGAGATCTGAGAAAAAGATGAAGTGAGAGAGCTGTGATGATCTTTGATCAAAAATGTACAGATAAACTATGTATAAGTTAAACTAACTTGTGGTGACATAAAATATTGTAATGTCCATAGAGCAGCGTTTATCTGTGGCTGTGTGTTCCACCTAACTAGAGGCTTTCATATTCTGAGTTTCCTCACAGACCAGTGTCCCAATACTTTTGACCATGTGCAGGTTTGTGTCCCAATACTTTTGGCCATGTGTGGATTTGTGTCCTAATCATTTTGGCCTCATGTGGGTTTGTGTCCTAATACTTTTGGTCTCATGCAAAGGTGTGTCTGAATGCTTTTGGCAGCATGCAGGTTTCAGTCCCAAAATGTTTGACCGCATGTGGGTTTATGTCCCAATACTTTTGGTCACGTGCTGGTGTCTCCCAGTATTTTTGGCTACGTTATGTACCAGAAGCTGTATCAACCGGCCACTGAGTCTTACAGTACTCTGTGACAACATCTTCGAGTCCAGCTAAAATTTTAATTGTAAGGTACAATTTGAATCTGAACATTCCGTCAACTAATTTCTATGGGAGATTTTAAATGGTTAAACTTACATCTATTAAAAACGATTAATCAGTTCAACTCCAAAAATAAACAACACACCACACAGCGTATCTACATAACGGTATTTGAACCGTGTCTGTACATTTAAATGGTTCGAGCTGCATGTGAGAAGAATAATAGGTTTAAAAAACTATAAGAAGTGTAAGAGATAACAACATACATCTAGCCCAGAGAGTTTTATATATGTACAGTTATACTACAAATCCAACTACAAATCTGCATTAATGCACTGGATGATGATTTTATTTGTCGCTGTGTGTTATTTTTAGTGGATGTGACTCTGGATCCTGATACAGCAAATCCTGATCTCATCCTGTCTGAAGATGGAAAACAAGTGAAAGATGGAGACGAAGAACAGATTCTCCCTGATACACCAAAAAGATTTGATACATGTCCTGGTGTCCTGGCAAAGCAGGGTTTCTGCTCAGGGAGATTTTACTATGAGGTTCAGGTCAGTGGGAAGACTAAGTGGAATTTAGGAGTGGTCAGAGAGTCCATTAACAGGAAGGGGATCATTACACTACGTCCTCAGGATGGATTATGGACTCTGGTTCTGGGGAATGGAAATGAGTACAAAGCTGCTGCTGGTCCCCCCGTTCCCCTCAGCCTGAAACAGAAGGTGGAGAAGGTGGGAGTGTTTGTGGATTATGAGGAGGGTTTGGTCTCCTTCTATGATGTGGAGAACAGATCTCATATCTACTCTTTCACTGATCAGTTTTTCACTGAGAAACTCTATCCATACTTCAGTCCAAGTTTAAATGATGGAGGTAAAAACTCAGCACCACTGATCATCTGCCCGATGTAAAGGACTAAAGGAATTTGAACCACACTGTGACATAAACTGGAATTTCATGTAACTACATTTTTAGAAATTTAAATGGAGAGATCAAGAAAGTGGAAATTGTACATCAGTGTCTGTTAGTCTGATCATCAAGTTCGCACATTTCATGGTACATACATTACTAACTGTGTTGTAGTGTTATCCTAAAAGAGAAGAACACACATGTTTAAGGATTATATATACATATTTATATTATCAGATTATTTTCTTATTATTATATATATATTATATTACTACAATAAAGCTCATAAATAATGTTATTATAATGTAACAAGAATATAATTTATTGATAGGGGGATATTTAGGGGGACTGGTGCTATTTAAAACTTTTAATGTTTACAAATAGTATATCAGCTATCCAAGTAATTAAAAAAATTCAGTACATTAATACCAAACAAAGAAAAAGACAAAAGGTCTTTGGGTTGGATCTGTGCCAATTCTATGTTAACAAAAACATCCAACAGAACAAAACTTTCATGGTTTGCAGAGAAGTTGTATCTCAGCCGTTAATGTTATGAGTTACTGTTTCCTGTGCTCCAGCTGTGTGTGAAGTCATGAATTTTCTTGTACGGTAAAAAAGTATCTGTATAATGACAATAAACACTATCTTTCTTTAAACTGGCTTCAGTGTAATGGTTCCAGTGTTCTTGTGGTTAATGTCTCTATCTATTAGTGGAACCCAAAAGCAACATTCTCAAATTCATCCTTCTGAAATGTATAGTTTATCTGATTTTGTGGCTGATAAGGCTCCGCTCACAGCACACACACACAGACACACACACACACACAGACACACACACATACAGGTCTATCACTAACGTAGCTACTACACCCGGACTTTGTATCAGTTTTGTTATTGGCCAATGACGCTGTGATTGGAATACGGAACTGGAGCTGTCCCAACGGGACAAATCAAAATTGCCCATAAATCGTGATGTCCTGGACAATGCGGGACGGTTGGCAACCCTAGGAGAGACACCCATTTTGGTCCTCTGCTGCTGTAGCCCGACTGCCACAGGGTTCGACAAGTTGTGTGTTCAGCGATGCTCTACAGTTTCAACAATTAGCAGACACTTTTATTCAGAGGATTTCAAACTGATTTTAGCTTGCTGGTTTACCTCCCAGTGACTTTGTTCTTCATGTACAGTGGGGTAAAAAAGTATTTAGTCAGCCACTGATTGTGCAAGTTCTCCTACTTAGACAGATGAGAGAGGTCTGTAATTTTCAACATAGGTACACTTCAACTATGAGAGACAAAATGAGAAAAAAGGCCAGGAAATCACATTGTAGGATTTTTAAAGAATTTAATTGTAAATCATGGTGGAAAATAAGTATTTGGTCACTCACAAACAAGCAAGATTTCTGGCTCTCACAGTTCTGTAACTTCTTCTTTAACAAGCTCTTCTGTCCTCCACTCGTTACCTGTATTAATGGCACCTGTTTGACACCTGTCCACAGCCTCAAACAGTCAGACTCCAAGCTCAAACATGGCCAAGACCAAAGAGCTGTTGAAGGACACCAGGAAGAAAATTTTATACCTGCACCAGGCTGGGAAGAGTGAATCTACAATAGGCAAGCAGGTTGGTGTGAATAAATCAACTGTGGGAGCAATTGTAAAACATACAAGACCATTGACAATCTCCCTCAATCTGGGGCTCCACGCAAGATCTCATCCCGTGGGGTCAAAATGATCATGAGAACGGTGAGCAAAAAAAATCCCAGAACTACACGAAGGGACCTGATGAATGACCTGCAAAGAGCTGGGACCAAAGTAACAAAGGCTACCATCAGTAACACACTACGCCAAAAGAGACTCACATCCTGCAGTGCCAGGCGTGTCCCCCTGCTTAAGCCAGTACATGTCCAAGCACATCTGAAGTTTGCCAGAGAGCATATGGATGATCCAGAAGAGGATTGGAAGAACATCATGTGGTCAGATGAAACCAAAATAAAACTTTTTGGTAAAAAGTCAACTGGAGGAAAAAGGATGCTGAGTCCCAAGAACACCATACCTACTGTGAAGCATGGGGGTAGAAGCATCATGCTTTGGGGCTGTTTTTCTGCAAAGAGGACAGGACGACTGATCCGTGTTAAGGAAAGAATGAACGAGGAAATGTATCATGAGATTTTAAGCCAAAACCTCCTTCCATCAGTGAGAGCATTGAAGATGGAACGTAGCTGGATCTTCCAGCATGACAATGATCCCAAACACACCGCTCGGGCAACGAAGGAGTGGCTCCATAAACAGCATTTAAAGGTCCTTGAGTGGTCTAGCCAGTCTCTAGACCTCAAACCCATAGAAAATTTGTGGAGAGAGTTGAAAGTCCATGTTGCCCCAAAACATCACTGCTCTAGAGGAGATCTGCATGGAGGAATGGGCCAAAATACCAGCTACAGTGTGTGCAAACCTGCTGAAGACTTACAGGAAACGTTTGACCTCTGTCATTGCCAACAAATGTTATGTTACAAAGTATTGAGCTGGACCAAATTTATTGACCAAATACTTTTTTTCCACCATAATTTACAATTAAATTATTTAAAAATCCTGATTTCCTGGATTTTTTTTCTCATTTTGTCTCTCATAGTTGGCGTACCTATGATGAAAATTACAGACCTCTCTCATCTTTCTAAGTAGGAGACCTTGCACAATCAGCACAATCAGCTGACTAAATACTTTTCTGCCCCACTGTATATCTCTGATCTTCCTCTTGTGCCAGATGTTGAATAGTCTCTTTTTCAGTGAAGCAAAGAAATCACTCCAGCATGGGTTTTTGAGGTTCTCCTGTGTCAGGAATTGGTATCCTCTGAGCTCATTCAGTCTAAGGCGACTGGAGAAGAGATCTGATAAAAAGACGAACATGAAGGAAGATGGGTGCAAACCCTCGGTTCCTTTTGGTATAACAATTATCCATAGACTATTATATTGACAGTGATTGTCAAGATCATCTATCGTTTCCTTGAAGTGTTTAGTTTCTGAGGATAATGACTGACAAAGACCTTAGAGTTCAGACAAGCTCCGGTCAGCATCGCTAACTGAAGACACGATATCCTGGCATTGACCAAGTAATGAGAGATGAGCAGTTCAGTAATAAATTCAGTTCTGAGCATATATATATATATATATATATATATATATATATATATATATATACAGTGCCTTGCAAAAGTATTCGGCCCCATTGAACTTTTCAACCTTTTGCCACATTTCAGACTTTAAACATAGATATGAAAGATATGAAATTGTAATTTTTTTGTGAAGAATCAATAACAAGTGAAGTAGAATGAAATTTATTGGATATTTTAAACTTTTTTTAGAAATAAAAAACTGAAAAGTGGGGCGTGCAAAATTATTCGCCCCCCTTGCGTTAATACTTTGTAGCGCCACCTTTTGCTGCGATTACTGCTGCAAGTCGCTTGGGGTATGTCTCTATCAGTTTTGCACATCGAGAGACTGAAATTTTTGGCCATTCTTCCTTGCAAAACAGCTGGAGCTCCGTGAGGTTGGATGGAGAGCGTTTGTGAACATCAGTTTTCAGCTCTTTCCGCAGATTCTCGATTGGATTCAGGTCTGGACTTTGACTTGGCCATTCTAACACCTGGATACGTTTATTTGTGAACCATTCCATTGTAGATTTTGCTTTATGTTTTGGATCATTGTCTTGTTGGAAGATAAATCTCCGTCCCAGTCTCAGGTCTTTTGCAGACTCCAACAGGTCTTCTTCCAGAATGGTCCTGTGTTTGGCTCCATCCATCTTCCCATCAATTTTAACCATCTTCCCTGTCCCTGCTGAAGAAAAGTAGGCCCAAACCATGATGCTGCCACCACCATGTTTGACAGTGGGGATGGTGTTTTCAAGGTGATGAACTGTGTTGCTTTTACGCCAAACATAACGTTTTGCATTGAGTCCAAAAAGTTCGATTTTGGTTTCATCTGACCAGAGCACCTTCCTCCACATGTTTGGTGTGTCTCCCAGGTGGCTTGTGGCAAACGTTTTATGGATATCTTTGAGAAATGGCTTTCGTCTAGCCACTCTTCCATAAAGGCCAGATTTGTGCAGTGTACGACTGATTGTTGTCCTATGGACAGTCTCCCACCTCAGCTGTAGATCTCTGCAGATCATCCAGAGTGATCATGGGCCTCTTGGCTGCATCTCTGATCAGTCTTCTCCTTGTTTGAGCTGAAGGTTTAGAGGGACGACCGGGTCTTGGTAGATTTGCAGTGGTCTGATACTCCTTCCATTTCAATATGATCGCTTGCACAGTGCTCCTTGAGATGTTTAAAGCTTGGGAAATTTTTTTGTATCCAAATCCGACTTTAAACTTCTCCACAACAGTATCTCGGACCTGCCTGGTGTGTTCCTTGGTCTTCATGATGCTCTCTCTACGCTTTAAACAGAACTCTGAGACTATCACAGAACATGTGCATTTATACGGAGACTTGATTACACACAGGTGAAATTCTATTTATCATCATCATCATTAGGTCAACATGGGATCATTCAGAGATCCTCACTGAACTTCTGGAGTGAGTTTTGCTGCACTGAAAGTAAAGGGGATGAATAATTTTGCACGCCCCCAACTTTTTCAGGTTTTTATTTCTAGAAATGTTTAAAACAACCAATAAATTGCGTTTCACTTCCACGATTGTGTCCCACTGGCTGTTGATTCTTCACAAAAATATTACAATTTCAATATCTCCATGTTTGAAGCCTGAAATGTGGCAAAAGGTTTGAAAAGTTCAAGGGGGCCGAATACTTTTTGCAAGGCACTGTGTATATATATATATATATATATATATATATATATATATATATATATATATATATATATATATATATATATATACGAGAGTGAAAAATAAAAGAATGAAAAAGAATTTCCATCTGCAGAGCAAGCGGTGGGGATTGAACCCAGATCACTCGTGTGAGGAACCCCGAGACGCCCAAAACGCATTGGGTTTATTGGCAAACTACACTGTTAATAAAGCCGACCTAGCAGCGTAAAGAGCATGATAAATGCGGAAGCGCTTGTGACACACGGCGACTCTAAAGGTAGAATTGGCTCAGCAAACGATTCGGCGACAAACCCGATTTGCAAAACACAAATGCAAAGCGCTGACAATAAATACAGCACTTGTGAGGCAGCGAACAGGAAACAAACGCATGAACCATAGAACAAGCTCACATGCTGAGCCTATATATCAAAGAAAACTTAGTAGATCAGAGCGGAAGCTTGCATAGCTGTGACGAGCAGAACTGACGTCAACAGGCCAGGATAAAGGCTCAGAGTGTGGCAAAAGTAAAGAACCAGTCTCACTGAAATCTGACCCTGACAACGCTATATAACCTGTGGTCTTGCGACAATATGTCACCTCTTCTCTGCAAAGAAGTAATGATTACCGTCTTTCCCTAATACCTCACGGCAGAGCCGCTACAAAATCTCATAGCCAGAGCCGATAGTGCGACGTTATGCAAAGGTGCAAAAAGAGACACTGCTCTCAGGCGGCCTTAAATACAGTGGGGCAAAAAAGTATTTAATCAATCACTGATTGTGCAAGTTCTCCGACATAGAAAGATGAGAGAGGTCTGTAATTTTCTTCATAGCTACACTTCAACTATGAGAAAAAAAAATCCAGGAAATCACATTGTGGGATTTTTAAAGAATTTAATTGTAAATTATGGTGGAAAATAAGTATTTGGTCAATAACAAAAGTTCAACTCTATACTTTGTAACATAACCTTTGTTGTCACTGACAGAGGTCAAACGTTTCCTGTAAGTCTTCAGCAGGTTTGCACACACTGTAGCTGGTATTTTGGCCCATCCCTGCATGCAGATCTCCTCTAGAGCAGTGATTAAATATCGCTTTATTAAATACAATTAAATCTTTAAAAATCCTACAGTGTGATTTCCTGGATTATTTTTTTCACATTTTGTCTCTCATAGTTGAAGTGTACCTATGATGAAAATGACAAAAATCTCTCATATTTCTAAGTAGGAAAACCTGCACAATCAGTGGCTGACTAAATACTTTTTTGCCCCACTGTATGTGTATGTAGCAGAAGATGTATCAAAAGGAGGCTGAGTCTCACAAACACTTAGTGCTGTGTGATGACATCATCTATTTCAGTTAAAATTTCAATTTTGTCAGTTATCATTTGAATCTGAACATTATATCAATCCATTTGTATGGGAGATTTTAAATTGTTAAACTTAAATTTATTAAAAACGATAAATCGGGTCAACTCCACAGCACACCACACAGCGTGTCTTGAACATACGTGTCTGTATGTTAAATGGTTCGGTGTTACGTGCTGAGGCCGAAGCGGGATTTCGCCTTCGTGGGCGAGCAGAAACTACATCGCCCACAATCCCGCGCGCAGGCAAGATGGCCACGGCCACACCTGGAACTCATTTGTTTGGATTACAAAGGCTATTTAATCCACCATTGCCTTGCGGGAGCATTGTATATGT
This sequence comes from Ancistrus triradiatus, assembly GCA_025084515.1. Lineage (NCBI taxonomy): Eukaryota > Metazoa > Chordata > Actinopteri > Siluriformes > Loricariidae > Ancistrus > Ancistrus triradiatus. The sequence goes on from JAJAGP010003208.1 coordinate 33,497, forward strand.
TTTGTGGTGGCTTCTCGTTCCCAGTTCGCCATTCGCCCGTGGGACTGTGTTTGCCACAGCGTTTTCTGCCTCTGAACTCTGGCGTTCACAATACCGTTTTGTTTATCTTTCATTTCATGCTATTGCACCTAGCGCATGCTCTTTGTGTTCTAGTTCATGTTGTTGTATCTAGCCTAGCCTAGCCCATGCTCCTGTGTTTTTGTTCATGTGTTTTTTTCTAGCCCTGCCACGTCCATGTTTTGATCACTCTAGCCTGGTTTTCCTTGCATTCAGCCGGCGTTTAGCTTAGCATAGCTTCTCCTAGTGAGGATTAGCTTCCCATTGCTTCTCCAAGCCAGCGTTAGCTTACCTTAGCTTTTTCCAGCCGGCGTTAGCTTACCTTAGCTTCTCCTAGCCGGTGTTAGCTCCCCTGAGCTTCTCTAAGCCGGTGTTAGCTCCCTGCAGCTTCTCACTGGCTGACGTTAGCTTCCAGTAGCCTCCCCCTCCCTAGGTTTCTGTTAGCTGTGTTTCACCTTGGTTATCGTTCTGTACGTTATATTTTTGTGGTATCATCTTGATTCCAGTAGTGTTGCCTTACTGTTTGCTTTTCGGGCTTGTGCTTTCCTGGCTTTATTCTGATCATTTATAGTTATTCCTACTTTTGTTATTGTTGTGCTATTTTTTGCACTGCCTCATTTCTGAATAAGCTGTCCCTTTATTTGAATTGGAACCTGCATATCGTGTGCTCAGGCCTCGCCGCCCCCGTAACATTCAGGATGTATGTGAGAAGAAAAAGAAACTATAAGAAGTATGAAATAACAATATACTTCTAGCGAGAGTTTTATATATGTACAGTTATACTACAAATCTTTATTAATGCACTGGATGATTTTTTTGTCACTGTTATTTTTAGTGGATGTGACTCTGGATCCTGATACAGCTCATCCTAAACTCATCCTGTCTGAAGATGGAAAACAAGTGAAAGATGGAGACAAATGACAGCATCTCCCTGATACACCAAAAAGGTTTGATACATGTCCTATTGTCCTGGGAAAGCAGGGTTTCTCCTCAGGGAGATTTTACTATGAGGTTCAGGTCAGTGGGAAGTCTAAGTGGTATTTAGGAGTGGTCAGAGAGTCCATTAACAGGAAGGGGGATATTACACCATGTCCTCAAGATGGATTCTGGACTGCGGCTCGGAGGAATGGAAATGAGTACAAAGCTGCTGCTGTCCAAAGATCAGCACACCCGTGCCAATATCTCACGTTAAAGCATGACCTCATCTTATTGTATTATTGTATAATTGCGATTATACCACAGTTCCGATATCACCATTAATTGTTAGGTTTTAAGATAGAGGACAGAAACGATTTCTTTATCAACATTCCGCATGGTAAAATAGTACCATTCTATCAAGCATGGCGCAGCTAAGCCCTTCAGTCATAACAGTTGAGGAAGAGAATTTCCCAATAACTATTTATTATACAGGAAATAAACCCAACTGTACGTTTGGTAAGTTTTAATTCATTAAAACAAATAAAATGGATCAGGTTTATAAGGCAGGCTGTTACTAAGATACACTATTCTCCCAACAGAAGCAAATCTGAGTGAGATCCCCGCGTTATAACGAAAGTCTAAGATTCCGTTTTATTAGTGATTATAAATTTGTATGATGAAGCTCTTAATGTTAGTATTATCAGTCAAAAATGTTAAAAGGAGAGTTAGAGAGCATCAACAGCTTCTCTGTGTTAAGAGCTGGGCTTACAGATAACATGAATGAACCTCCGATCCGCCATGGATGGTGTTTAATGAAAAACAGAGGTTAACACCAGCAAACAATGTCTTTGTGAGTGATGAAGCTGATGCAGTTCATTTTTGTTGAAGGGACTAAAACTGATCTTCAGTGTCGCTGCTCTTCAGTTGAGCTGTGAATCCATTAAGAGCCGGGCTGTTTGATTTAAAATAGTAACTTCGTTTCGCTTTCCCAGCACTTCCAAATCCTAAAGGTGACAAGCCTTTGGCACAGGTTGGTCATTAATAGCTTCATCTTCCAAATTTAAATTGTTTTCAAAACCTATAAATGAATTATAGTTTTAATATCGGCAGTGTTTTACTTGTGTCATTGTAACTTGGCTGCTTTTTAGGGGCTGGCGTTGTTGCTAGGTTATGTGTATGTCACGGAGTAATACTTGTAGAGCATCGGTCAGAGTGCCATTATTGTGCAATATGTCACGGTAAGAGCGTCTCTCAGCCAATCAGATTGCGAGGTCAGAACTAACTGTGGTATTAAGAATGATATATACTTATTTATTTTATTACTTTATTATTTGCTTATTATATATGTTATATTATTACCATAAAGCTTATAAATGCATGTATATAATTTTTATTATAATGTAGCAAGAACACAATTTATTGATAGTTTAGGGGGATTGGTGCTGTTTAGAATTTTTAATGTTTAAGAATAGAATATCAGATATCGTGGTAATTTAAAAAATGCATTAATACTAAACAGAAAAACAACACATCAGAAAGGGTTGGATCTGTGCCAATTCTATGTTAACAAAAACAGCAAGCAGAACAAAAGTTTGATTTGCAGAGCAGTCGTATCTCAGCAGTTAATGTTATGAGTTACTGTTCCTGTTCTCCAGCTGTGTGTGAAGTCATGAATTTTGTTGTACAGTAAAAATGTATCTGTATAACGACAATAAAGCATATCTTTCATTACACTGGCTTCTGAAATGTATAGTTTGTCTGACTTTTGTGTCTTATTATAATCTTGTAAATCACTTTAGAGACTTAATGTTAGAAATACTTTGATGTAAGAGATGTTGTGCATCTTCACCCTTCCAGTGACTGGATCTTGTCATGAGCTCACATTAAAAGAAAGCTTGTTTAAAAGTATTTACAATATACCAGGAGATAAGAAATGATTAAGTTTCTGATGATAATCTAATTGACAGGTCCAGAAATATCAAAGAGTTTATACATGACCATTATGCAGAAAGTTAAATAAACTAAATAAGACATCAACAGCATGTAGGAGGGCTTTTAAGCTTGTAGTTTTAAGATTGTCAGCTTACATGGTAAAAGGGTAATATTTCAAGCTCTGATATTTATCGGTAGGACTGGTTACAGCCACTTGCAATAAATGTTTATGGTGTATGATATTGCTGTGCGGTTTATTATGTATTAATTAGGCCTGGTTCGGACCTTTGTACTTTTATGCAGAACCTTATATTATGTTGCTACATGATAAAGCTTTGTGTTACAAGCTTTATATATACTCTCTGGGCACTTTATTAGGTACACCTTGCTAGTACCATTTTTGGATCCCCTTTCTCAGAACTGTATTAAATCTTCTTAGCATAGAGTCAACAAGGTGCTGGATACATTCCTCTGAGATTTTGATCCATTTTGACGTATCACACAGTATCACACAATTTGTCGGCTGCACATCCATGATGTGAATCTTCCGCTCAACCACATCCCAAAGGTGCTCTGTTGGATAGAGATCTGGTGACTGTGGGGGCCGTTTGAGTACAGTGATACTCATTATCATGTTTCAGTTTGAGATGATTTGAGCTTTGGGACATGGAGCGTTATCCTGCTGGAAGCAGAAATCAGAAGATGGTACACTGTGCTCACAAAGGGGATGTACATAGTCAGCAACAATACTGAGGTAGGCTGTGAGGTTTAAACAATGCTCAGTTGGTATTAATGGGCCCAAATTGTGCCAAGAAAATACCCCCACACCATTACACCACCAGAAAAAGCCTGAATCGTTGATAAAAGGCAGAATGGATCCATGCTTTCATGTTTTTTACACCAAATTCTGACCTCACCATCCGAATGCTGCAGCAGAAATCGAGACTCATCAGACCACCTATGATTTTCCAGTCTTCTTTTGTCCAATTTTGGTGAACCCGTGTGAATTGTAGTCTCAGCTGCCTGTTCTTACCTGACAGGAGTGACACCTGGTGTGGTCCTCTGCTGCTGTAGCCTATCTGCTTCAAGGTTCGACATGTGGTGCATTCAGAGATCCTCTTCTGCATACCTCAGTTGTAACGTGTGGTGATCAAATCCCAGTAGATTCTGCTGGTCGTCTTGGTCATTTCTACATTTCTCAGTGCATGAGTTGTTGCCATGTTATTGGCTGATTAGATATTTGGATTAACAAGCACTTGAACTTCATTATCATTTTATACAATTTTGACCTTTAGCAGACACCTACTCTATATTCAGAGGTTTTCAAATTGACTTTAGCTTGCTGGTTTAACTCTCAGTGACTTTGTTCTTCGTTTATGTAAATCCTTGAGTGTACAGCTCCCGTGGCCCCTTAGTGGTGACACTCTACCAAAACCCAAAAAACCCAGCGACCAAGTAAAGCAGGGAATAGGTTACACACCCCTCCCCTCAGTAGGAAGAGTGACCCCATAGAACGTTTTTAGATTAGCTACATAAACATTGTCATAGTGGTCAGGATCACTTACCATCACAATTTTATATTTGACCCAGACGTTTTACAATCTTAGCAGGACCTTTCCCCTTTGGTGTGAGTTTGGCACTGAATTTAGCTTTGGCTTTAGACTTGGTGAATCAAGGCCTCAGCTGAATCTTTTAGACTCCAACCCAGAATTTGGGGATCTATTTACCTCATTCGCTGTGTTTTTCTTGGACAGAACAGACAATCATAAGTTGAAGCATCATGTTAATGCACTCAGTCTAATGTGTTTGTATACGGTAAGCAATCCAAGACTAAGTATGCTGGTGTGCCCCATTAAGTGAAGTTGTCCTTGATTAGCTATTGTGGGAGCTTTGGCGACTCACAAAGAACAAGTTTCAACACATTTGCTGCAGTAATCCACTATTGCTTCTTGGGAAAGGACCATTCCTCCGTACAGAATAGCTTCAGCTCTGGGATGTTGGTGGGTTTCCTCACATTAGCTGCTCACTTCAGGTCCTTCCACAACATTTTGACTGGATTGAGGTCAGGACTTTGACTTGGCCATTCCGAAACATGACCTTTATTCTTCTCTAACCATTCTTTTGTAAAACAGCTTGTGTGCTTAGGGTTGTTGTCTTGCTGCATGACCCACCTTCTCCCACCTTCGCATTGATTACAAAATACTTCTTATAACTTATAAAGCTCTACATGGCCTGGCCCCACATTATCTGAGTGAACTCTTAGAGTTTTACAATCCAACTCGTCTACTTCGTTTGCAGGGTGCAGGAAGTCACAGCCGGGAGAATGGCTTTCTCATACATGGCCCCCCAACTATGGAATAAACTTCCCACTTTAGTTTGAGACTCAGACACTCTCAAGTTTTAAGTCTAGGCTAAAGACATATCTATTTACACAGGCTTTTGACTAGATTTAGACCAGGATGCATGGCTTGGGTCACTGGGGCCGGAGTCTGGAGTCATGTCTGGCCTGCCTGCCTTGTCCGCTAGCCGGGAGTGTCGAGTGGGCAGTCTGGCTGAACTGGGCTTTGGTCCTCGTGATCTTGAATCATGCATCCTTGCCTTAGACTAAGGGCAGAGCTGGGGGTTCATAGTAAAAGAGTCTTATGGTGATCAGAGACATTGGGTTGCTGTCTTCTGCCTCCCGTGGGGTTGCCAATGTCTCATGTGATCCCTCTTGGCTGTGTTATCTACCAGTTCTCCTCTTCTAGCTATGCTGCTATAGCTAATGCTGCCGGGGTCTCATGCTACACATGGCATCAGTGATTGTTAATAGACACTGTGCTCTTAATCAATAACTAATTACATTTTCTGGTTTTTCTCTCCGAGCTGTGTTCCGGCAGTTCCAGCCCCACAAATGATGTTCATCTGCTGTAGCTCCAGTCAAGCTGCTTCCGTCATCAGCTCCAGCCCCATTATACCCGGGCCCACTTAATGTCGATGTGCATATTTCAAATTTTATTCAAACTTTGACTCCATGACTTTAGTTTCACTCTTAGATTTATCATCTACGCCGCCCAAGGAGGTTGGGTCCCTTTTTTGAGTCATGGTCCTCCGAAGGTTTTCTTCCTATAAACTCAGGGAGTTTTTCCTTGCCACTGCTGTCCTAGGCTTGCTCAATTTGGGATTGGACATAGTTATTAGGAGATAATCTAAACTTGTAAAGTTGCTTTGAGACAATGCTCCATTGTAAAAAGCACTATATAAATAAATCTGACTTGACTTGACTTCTCTTGAGATTCAGTTCATGGACAGATGTCCTGACATTTTCTTTTAGAATTCTCGGATATAATTCAGAATTCATTATTAAATCAATGATGGAAAGAAGTCCTGGGCCAGATGCAGCAAAACAGGCCCAAACCATGATACTACCACCACCATGTTTCACAGATGGGATAAGGTTTTTATGCTGGAATCCAGTGTTCTCCAAACATGAAGCTTTTCTTTTAAACCAAAAAGTTCTATTTTGGTCTCATCCATCCACAAAACATTCTTCCAATGGCCTTCTGGCTTGTCCACATGATCTTTAGCAAACTGCAGACGAGCAGCAATGTTCTATTTGGAGAGCAGTGGCTTACTCCTTGCAACCCTGCCATGCACACCATTGTTGTTCAGTGTTCTTCTGATGGTGGACTCATGAACATTAACATTAGCTAATGTGAGAGAGGCCTTCAGTTGCTTAGAAGTTACCCTGGGGTAACCTCGCCAACTATTACACGCCTTGCTCTTGGAGGGATCTTTGTTGGTCGACCACTCTTAGGGAGGGAAACAATGGTCTTGATTTTCCTCCATTTGTACACAATCTGTCTGACTGTGGATTGGTGGAGTCCAAACTCTTTAGAGATGGTTTTGTAAACTTTTCCAGCCTGATGAGCATCAACAACTCTTTTTCTGAGCTCCTCAGAAATCTCCTTTGTTCGTGCCATGATCCACTTCCACAAACGTGTTGTGAAGAGCAGATTTTGATAGATTCCTGTTCCTTAAATAAAACAGGGTGCCCACTCACACCTCACAACTCTCACTCTCCATCCCATTGATTGAAAACACTTGACTCTAATTTCACCTTCAAATTAACTGCTACACCTAGAGGTTCACATGTAATATTAGATCATTTTCCTCAATAAATAAATGGCAAAGCATAATAGACTGCTCAAAAAAATAAAGGGAACACTTACACAACACAATATAACCCCAAGTGTTCCCTTTATTTTTTGAGCAGTATATTATTGTCTCATTTGTTTAATAGGGTTCTCTTTATCTACTTTTAGGACTTGTGTGAAAATCTGATGACGTTTTAGGTCATATTTATGAAGATATATAGAAAATTCTAAAGGGTTCACAAACTTTCAAGCACCACTGTACATCACCAAATGCAAACAGAAAGCAATAATAGAATCACATAATGATTAAATAATATAATAATAATAATAATAATAATAATAATAATAATAATAATAATAATAATAATCATAAAAGTCAAAGTCAAAATAATAATAATAATAATAATGATAATTACAATTAATGCGTTATGATCTATAAATCAGTTCTTCACAAACTGGATTGTAATTTAAAAAAAACCCTGCCCCATCAACTACGTCTAATCAGAGTGAATGAGGAAGTGCCGTTTATCAATTTTAGAGTTGAAGCAAAAGAGAAACAGTCACGAAGCTCACATCGAACAAGATCTCTTCTCTGTACAGTAAGTACTAAATCTAACTACTGAATATTCAGTTACTCTGAAAGAAGTATAGACACAGTCAGTTCTGACTTTCTGGATAATGAAAAAGAGAAAAGTAAAGGTCTGCACTTCACCAATTTTTTCATAGATCACATATTTTATCAGTCTTTATTTTATCAGGATGAACTGCTTGTATAAACATTGATAGATGGAGATATAATGCTTTAACATCAATAAACACTGTTTTTAAATATTTTTTAGATTGCAATATGATCATGAGTGTTTCAGAAAAAGAAAGTATATTTCATAATCAGAAATCAACTTTGTGCACTAAGCTGAACAGCAGGTCAAAGGTTGTTGTGTGCTTCTGTTACAGTGTAGCACAAAGTCTAAGCATGTTAAAATGTACTTTATATACTTTTTATTTAATGAGAACGATTGTGAGACAAACTGAATAAACAATATTAAATAAAATAACTGCTCAAATTGAGCTCTATTATAAATATACCCGTAACTCACTTAGTTCACCTTTATTAAATGGACTGTATTATTTTAATAATTTACTGCATAACTGATTACATCTATCAGTAGACAAAGTCATGGCATGACATGGGAGGAAAAATACTGATTAAGGCAATTGTGTATTCTGGAAGTTGATTATTTTTTAAATTTCCTTCTAATTATTCAGATTCTGTTATAGTTCGCCATATTACAAACCGGGCAAACCATGAAAACAAAAAAGTAAAAATGGTTTTAGGACCCAAATGCAGTTAGCTCCAGATAGAAATGGGGAACCAAAATGTAAAGAAAAGGAAAGAAAAGAAAAAGAAATAACAAAAGGAAAATGAACTCAGTGGCTACCCTAGGCGGACACTTGGGTAACAACTGTGTTAGCCCACAAGCAGCTCAGAGGCGAAGCTTGGCGGTGCAGCGTGCTCAGGTACAGAGCTAGCGTGCTCAGATACAGAGCTGAGGCGTGGCGTGTTCAGGTACGGAGCTAGATGGCGCTAACGGCTCAGGTATGGAGCTAACTTGCTCAGGTATGGAGCTAAGGGGCACGGCGTGCTCAGGTACGGAGCTGGGCGGTGCTAACTGTTCAGGTATGGAGCTAACATGCTTAGGTATGAAGCTAAGAGGGACTGAGCTACGAGGTGCGGCACGCTTAAGTACAAGGCTATGCGACATTTCCCACCCTGGCACGGGAATTTGCTCGATGAGGTTGTACAAATCGAGCGGTTCGTCCAGCCGGGCCTCAGGGTAAATCTTTATCTCACCTGAGGGCAAAAGAATCCCCCACGGGGAGCTGGTCGTAGGCTGACTCCCACTATGGCGGTGATCCTTCATTTTGGGGGTGTTGGGCCGTAGGGATTAGGTGGGACGAGAATGTACCTGGGAAGAGACCGATGCCTTCTGCGGCAGCTCAGCGGGGTCAGGATGCCATACTGGGTCTATAACGTCAACAAGATTCAAGGACGAACTCCTAAGAGCTAGCCGGGACCCGACCAGGGATAGCTGGCACAGTTTACGATGAGTGGGGACTTCCATAGAAGAAGTCCTAGGATAATGCTGGGTCCAATACTGGTCGCATCTTTCTGTTATGGTACGCCATATTAAAAACCAGGCAAACCGTGAAAAGGGTTTTAGGACTCAAATGCAGTTAGTTCCAGATGGAAATGGTGAACCAAAACATAAATAAACTAAAAGAAAAGAAATAATAAAAGGAAAATAAACTCCGTGGCTGAGGATCAAACCTTAGGCGGACGGGCTAACAAGTGCTGGTGCATGCGCGATTGCGGTGGACGTGTACACGCCAACATATGAGTCATCACTGACCTCCAGCATCATAGGCCAGGGTCAGCGTGACTCCTAACAGATTCAGCTTAAATTAGATCTGACCTGAATGTCTATGATGAAAATTAGTGAGATACTAAAACTTCACAGAATTGCTTTATTATTTTACTTTTGGTGCCTTTTTCCTTCACTATAAGTCTAAAAGCTCTTGTGTGAAAACACTGGTCTAATTCACTACATTTGTGAATACAATTACAGTATGTTATATCTTGCAGAAAAGGTTTAAAAGGAACATAAAATGGCAGAATCTTCATCAGTACAAAAAAGGAAAAGCAGAAGAGGAAGCAAGGAGTCAGTACTAAACTGTGAGTATATTACCCAATTCATGTACAGTGGTGCTTCAAAGTTTGAAACCCTTTAGAATTTTCTATATTTCTGCATAAATATGACCTAAAACAAACAGGACAAAAATACTATGCTTATTTATTTATTATTATTTATTGAGGAAAATTATGTAATACTACATATTAGTGAGTGGCAAAAGTATGTGAACCTTTAGGATTAGCAGTTCGTGTGAAGGTGAAATTAGAGTCAGGTGTTTCATTCAGTGGGATGGCAATCAGGTGTGAGTGGGCACCCTGTTTTATTTAAAGAACAGGGATCTATAAAAGTCTGCTCTTCACAACACGTTTGTGGAAGTGGATCATGACACGAACAAAGGAGATTTCTGAGGACCTCAGAAAAAGAGTTGTTGATGCTCATCAGGCTGGAAAAGGTTACAAAACCATATCTAAAGAGTTTGGACTCCACCAATCCACAGTCAGACAGATTGTGTACAAATGGAGGAAATTCAAGACCATTGTTACCCTCCCCAGGAGTGGTCGACCAATAAAGATCACTCTAAGAGCAAGACATGTAATAGTTGGCGAGGTCACAAAGGACCCCAGGGTAACTTCGAAGCAACTGAAGGCCTCTCTCACATTTGTTCATGAGTCGCCGCCTCCCAGCAAGAAGGTCCTGGGTTCAATCCCAGGGTGGAGCGGCCTGGGTCCTTTCTGTGTGGAGTCTGCATGTCCTCCCCATGTCTGCGTGGGTTTACTTCGGGTACTCCGGTTTCCTCTCACAGTCCAAAGACATACATGTTAGGTTAATTGAGTACACTAAATTGGCATTGACTTGAGTGTATGAGTGACTTGTCTTGAGATAACCTTGTGTATGGATGTAACCTTGTGTGTGTCGCTGAACATTGCCACTGATGCTGAGAGCGACGTTAAATAAATGAGTAAATGTAAACATAAACATAAATGCATGGCAGGGTTGCAAGGAGAAAGCCACTGCTCTATAAAGGTCAGGAATTTGATTTTACCTTAATCCAGTCGAAATGTTGTGGAAGTTGAAGGATGTGAGGAGTTGAAGCTGTTCTGTACGGAGGAATGGGCTAAAATTCCTCCAAGCAGGTGTGCAGGGCTGATCAACAGTTACAGGAAACATTTAGCTGCAGTTATTGCTGCACAGGGGGGTCACACCAGATACTGAAAGCAAAGGTTCATATACTTTTGCCACTCACTAATATGTCATTTCATTTTCCTCAATAAATAAATGACCCAGTATAATATTTTTGTCTCATTTGTTTAACTGGGTTCTCTTTATCTACTTTTAGGACTTGTGTGAAAATCTGATGATGTTTTAGCTCATATTTATGCAGAAATATAGAATATATAGAAAAGGGTTCACAAACTTTCAAGCACCACTGTAAAACAACAAACATTGCATGCCTGTTACCTTGAACTTCTGTATGAGGAATCCGTCAACCCAAACTTCTTGTACTCACAGTAGTACACACAGTCACAGTAATCGGGTCACGTAAAGTCCCACGTGGGCTGAACCGAGGAATTCTGAGCATTCTGGTAGCTTCGATGTGTTATTGGGACACGTCAAGTCTCACGTGGGTTTAATTCAGGAACCTCAAGTGTTCCAGTAGCTCGGAGCACTATCAGACAGCGTAATGTACCTCGGACACTGGTTCTAAACCAGGCTACGGCAAAGTCACACTCTATAAACTCATGTGTAGTGTGTTTAGTAGTAGAAACAAAAACTAGTAGTCAGAACTAATCGTACTTCTGAAGGGCAGAGCTAACGCTACAGTTGGCGGATAATACTTGGTACTGAAACCAGGAAACTCATGCAGGTTCAGTGAAACACAGGATACTTGCTGCTGTGGTAAATAAGCAAGTCACTGTTACCATTTTGCTCTACTCAAAACAACAGTAAAAAGTGAGTATTTTGGAGCATTCAGGAGACACGCAAGCTGCAACATCTTTCTCCCTGCCATCATCTCGTCTCTCTCTCCTCTTTCCTCCCTTTAATTTCCTCTCCTCCTCCTCCCTTTAATTGGTCAGCAGGAACAACAGACGTTGACACTATTCAATGGTATTGCAGCTTTAGTTTCCCTAAAACTGGGTTTCATTCTCACATGGAATGCAAGTAACTCTCAGACAATCTATGATAATGCATTCATGTAGCAAGATGTTTGCATGACTATTAACTCAACTTATTCAAGCAACTCTGCACGTAATTTTGAACACACTGCATTACTAGTGGCTAAGGTTACAGTGTAACTCTGGGCTACATTAGGAAAATATCAAATTGGCCGAAATAGATCTGAACATATTAGGAGGTTTGATAACATGTGACTCTGCTGTCACATCATGAGCATTTGTGTCCATAGTTTGATGTTTTCTACACAACAGTCATTGAGAATCTTAATCAGAATGTATGCTATTGTCTAAATCCAGCAGTGTAAAGACACTTTTTCTTGTAATCCATGTTCAACTTCAGTTCTACAGCTTGTATGAAAATGTGTAATATCAAAAAAGTGTAATACATGTTGGACAAAACAATGTTTTTGACAACTTTTTCCTACAAATTTATCAAATGCAGTTGCATGTGACTCTGGAAGCCTCATGTCTAAGGAGCAGCTGCTGTGCTCTATCTGTCTGGATGTGTTCACTGATCCAGTTTCCACACCATGTGGACATAATTTCTGCAAGAGCTGCATTACACAGTGCTGGAAGAACAGCCAAGACTGTTATTGTCCAATATGTAAAGAGAAATTCATCAAGAGACCTGAACTCAAGATTAATACAACACTGCGAGAGATTACAGATAACTTCAAGAAGAAAAGGAGTCTTGATAAATCTGAGGTTCTTTGTAATTACTGCACTGGAGAGAAGCTGAAAGCCCTGAAATCCTGTCTGAATTGTAGTGCATCTTACTGCAAGTCTCATCTAGAGCCTCATAATGTAATTTCAAGCCTTAAGAAACACAAACTAATAAATCCTGTGGAGAACCTGGAGGACTATATGTGTCAGAAGCATGAGAGACCTCTGGAGCTGTTCTGTAGAGATGATCAGATATTTGTGTGTCAGTCCTGTACTGAAGGAGACCACAAACATCACAACACTGTTCCAATAGAGAAGGAGAGTGGGGTGAGGAAGGTGAGAAACACAGATGATCATTGTCTAGTATATTTTATAACAAGTTTTGTGCAATTAAATATTGAAATGTTCTTAAAATATATATATATATTTACTCTTACATAGAAAATAGCAAGGGTTAGGGTTAATTTGTTCTCTACAAAGGTTAATCTGGGGAAGATACAGACGGAGGTGCAGCAGATGATATGGGACCGACTGAACAAGATACAAGAAATGAAAAGCTCAGTAGAACTCAGAAAAGTGAGTGAAACATAATTCAGTTCATATTAGATGTGTATGTTTGAAATGTGATATTTTGGATCAAACAATCTACCACCTTTGTCTTGGTTGCATGTTGAAAGTGAAAACATCTTCCTCTTTTAGAAAAGCACAGAGAAAGAGAAATCAGACAGTGTTGACGTCTTCACTGCTCTGATTCGCTCCATTGGGAGAACTCAGGCTGAGCTACTAGAGTTGATGGAGGAGAAACAGAAAGCAGCAGAGAAGCAGGCTGAAGGATTTATTAAAGAGCTGGAGCAGGAAATCGTGATGCTAAAGAGAAGAGCTGCTGAGCTCGAGCAGCTCTCCCACACTGAGGATCATCTGCATCTCCTTCAGGTCAGTGTTCCTCTCTCAGATCACTGGAGATCATCAAAGAACAGAACAACACTCACCATGCTGAGAGATTTCTACTTTCTGCTGCTCTATTGTAGAATTACTCATCCAAGAGCAACCTTCCACAAACCAAGAGCTGGTCCAAGATCAGAATTAACAAAGAACTAAGTGTTGACACTGTGAGGAAATCTCTGTCTCAGCTCCAGGAAACACTGAATGAGAAGTTAAGAGAAACAGGTAAGAATCTTTCATACAATATTTTATGTTATTATCAGATGCATGTCTGTAAGAGAACAAGTCAGTTGTTAGAGGCTGAATAATTAAAAGAGAATGAAAAAGTATATCAATTGTTCTATCTGTTAATAATATAGATTTTTATCAGTCCTGGATTAGATTACAATTATATCTTTTAAATCTAATAATATTTGTGTTGTAATTAGTTTCCACAGAACTAAAGAGGATTCAGCAGTATGCAGGTACAGTCTAGTTTCTGTCTTTCTCTCATATTGAATGTACACTAAAATATGTTACTCACTATTATTTGTTATATCACATACAGGGGTTAGACAATGAAACTGAAACACTTTTCATTTTAGACCACAATAATTTATTAGTACGGTGTAGGGCCTCCTTTTGCGGCCAATACAGCGTCAATTCATCTTGGAAATGACATATACAAGTCCTGCACAGTGGTCAGAGGGATTTTAAGCCATTCTTCTTGCAGGATAGTGGCCAGGTCACTACGTGATGCTGGTGGAGAAAAACGTTTCCTGACTCGCTTCTCCAAAACACCTCAAAGTGGCTCAATAATATTTACTATTTACTAATAAACTGGTGACTGTGCGCCATGGGAGATGTTCAACTTCACTTTCATGTTCATCAAACCATCTGAACTCTGGTATGTCACGCATAATGTTGTGTGCATTGCAATATTTTGAGCAAAACTGTGCTCTTACCCTGCTAATTGAACCTTCACACTCTGCTCTTACTGGTGCAATGTGCAATTAATGAAGATTGGCCACCAGACTGGTCCAATTTAGCCACGAATCCTCCCACACTAAAATGACAGGTGTTTTAGTTTCATTGTCTAACCCCTGTAGGTTTGGATTTTTTTCTCCCTTAATAATAAGCACCTTCATTTAAAAACTGCATTTTGTGTTTACTTGTGTTGTCTTTGGCCAATATTTAAATTGGTTTAATGTTCCAACACACTTAACTTGTGACAAACATGGAAAAAAAAGGAAATCAGGAAGGGAGCAAACACTTTTTCACACCACTGTATACCTAGCCCGCAGAGTTTTTATATGTGTACAGTTTTTGTACAAATCCAACTACAAATCTTTATTAATGCACTGGATGATTATTTGTCACTGTGTGTTATTTTAGTGGATGTGACACTGGATCCTGATACAGCTCATCCTTCTCTCATCCTGTCTGAAAATAGAAAACAAGTGAAACATGGAGACAAACGACAGAAACTCCTTGATACACCAAAAAGGTTTGATACATGTGTTGATGTCCTGGGAAAGCAGGGTTTCTCCTCAGGGAGATGTTACTATGAGGTTCAGGTCAGTGGGAAGACTGATTGGGATTTAGGAGTGGTCAGAGAGTCCATTAACAGGAAGGGGGACATTACAGCACGTCCTCAGGATGGATTCTGCACTGTGGGTCTGAGGAATGGAAATGAGTACAAAGCTTTTGCTGATCCCTCTGTTCTCCTCAGCCTGAAACAGAAGGTGGAGAAGGTGGGAGTGTTTGTGGATTATGAGGAGGGTTTGGTCTCCTTTTATGATGTGGATAACAGATCTCATATCTACTCCTACACTGGTCAGTCTTTCACTGAGAAACTCTATCCAAACTTCAGTCCTAGTACAAATGAAAAAGGGAAAAACTCAGCACCACTGATCATATGTCCTATATTAATGACTTAATGGATTGGAATGAACAAACATATTTTGATTAAACCTTGTAATTTCATGTAACTGCTATATTAGTCATTCGAATGGAGATGCAGGAAATTAGAATTAATTGTTTACTGTCCATATATAGTATGAAAACTGACAAAAGTCATCTCTCTTTAAAACTGTTTAACACATTTGTTCCTCTGTTTAATGTGTTTAATGTTTGATGTGGATCAAAGTCACAAATTTATACTTATGATATGTTAAAATAAATATTTTTTCTCATTTGTCTCATAAGAATTTAAATCACTTTAGAGGATTAACATAATGTTCAATAAAATAATCCTGTAAGAGTAGAATTGAACAACTCTTTTTGTACCTCTTTTGGTTTACAATAAGTGCCTGTAATTGCAGAAATTCCTCCATCAGTACTGAATGATTAATGATGAATAAAGCTATAAGTTATAAATGTCTCTGAAAGCCTTATTAACCTCTGATGGCTCAGCAAGATGTTAATTAGAAGATATCTGTACTGCAGAAATGATAAATGATGATCATTTTGATGAAGAAAGAGAGTCACTCCTTAGTTCACTGGAAACTGGAGTGCCTGGAGGAAAACCATACAGACACAGGGAGAACAATGTAAAACTGGCAAACAGCAAACAGTCCCAAGAAAAAAATGTACTGTGAAATTTTTCATTAGAACCACGAAGTGGCCAAATTACCATCAACATTCATAGTAGAACTGTGAAATAATTTGTGGCTTGTTCATAGTCAACAAAGTTTAGAGTTGTACTCTGAAATTTCACAGTAGAACCATGAAGTGGCCAAATTACCATAAAAAATGTATAGTAGAACCGTGAACTCATGGTCAAACTGTGAAAGTTCACATTAACACTATCAAACATTTCACAGTTTTACTACAAAATTTCACAGAACATTTTTTCTTGGATGACGGCCAAAAATAAATCTATATCCACTCTACTGGTTATTGTGTTTGTCACAGGTCTAAATTTCCCATCATTGCCAGGCGTTAATGAAATTTGATAACATTTAATGGTAAGCTAATGACTTTGAGGCAAATTACTCACAACAATATTAAGAGCAAGAAAATACATTTTGCCGCCTGTTGCGGCAAAACACTGGTATATTGCTACCTTAGTTCCAGAGAATTGCTGCAATTTATTTGCTATAAAATCAGAGACCAGTATATGCTGTGTTGTTTGAACAATCATATGCTGGTCAACGAGCTTTACCAGCAAGACCATGTAGGTTTATCAGGTAAACCAGCACCAATCCAGCACTAACAAATTTTGGTTACAATCAATGAGGTAAGAGTTAATATTTTGTGGATACCAGGACACACAGGAATAGAAGGAAATGAGGAGGCGGACAAGAAGGTCAAAGAAGCAAGGGGTGCTGTTAGAGAAGTAAAAATGAAGTTAAAATGATTATATGGTACTGGGCCATAAAGAAGGTGGCAGAATAGTTGGGATCAGAGCAAAAAGGGAAGGCATTAATATAATCTTCAGCTGAAAATAGGAGGAGGGAGAAATTTAGGAATGAGTAGGGAAAATGAGAGAGCAATACCAAAACTGAAACTAGGGCACACAAATCTAAATAGTACACTGAAATTGATGGGAAAACTTTGTACAGGCGATTGTGAATATTGCCAAGAACAGGAGACAGTAAGGCATGTGTTATTTCATTGTGATAGATATTCAGAGGAAATGAGAAAATCAGAACTGCAGAGAACAAGGAACAAATCTAAACATGACTTAATTTTTTAACTTCACCTTTAGGGAGGGATATAACTTTGGGGTTTTTAAAGAATTCAGGCTTGTTTAGTAGAATATTAGTTGGGAAGTAGTAACTCTGTCGCGTACTTCACCATAGCAGAGGCTACTGCACTTAAGAGCTGTGGCCAACAATCAAGTAGAGGGCGGTAATGCAACACAACAGATGCAGCGCACCAGGAAAGAACGGAGAAGACCAAGAAGAAGAAAATGCTCCTTTAAGGTGTTACCACGGTGCTCTGCTCTGTCCTCACTCTGTGCATTATTGTTTTTCTGCTCCTGTGAGTAAAGCTTTTCACTGTGTTGGTTTTAGTATGCTATTAAATCGGGATGGGCAGAACAGGGCTTTTGAAGCAGCATCAAATTTGAAGCGGGAATAGTTCGATGCTACGCTACCTGCTGTGCAAATACAAATGCTACAGCACCATTGCAGGATTCATTTCTGTGTGGCGAAAATCAGCCTTGTGCAAACCGAAACCAGAGCACCATGCAGTGATGTAGTCATAATTTTCATCTTTTAATTGAATGTGTGTAGTTCATCTGAGAATTGAATTGATAATATTTGACAATGCGAAAAAGACCACTGTTGAATATGCATGTAGACTGTACATCTGTTGAACACAGAAAAAAAACATAGAAATAAACTTAAATGTTTTTTAATAAGGTAATTTGTTGTGGTGTACTGAGGCTTGATCTACTTTTTATTTACATACATATCGTACAAATCACTTTGGTTGAAGTATAGAGATGGAAATGCTCCCACATTGGGATCTTGGTCTCTTTCTTGTGTTTTCCGTGTTATTCAAGCACAAATCACCAGTCAAAAAATCAAGTCAAATTTATTTATATAGCGCTTTTTACAACACAGCATTGTCTCAAAGCAGCTTTACAAATATATTAGATCAAAGCCCTAGTTGAGCAAGCCTGCGGCGACAGTGGCAAGGAAAAACTCCCTTGTAGGAAGAAACCTTGGGAGGACCCAAGACTCAAATAGGGACCCATCCTCCTTGGGCAGCCTAGATGTTAAGTACAATAATTGAAGAGTATATGTAAAGATAATACTCTATTTTAAATTTAGAATAGAATAATTATATAGACTAAGATGATTTGAACTAATAAAAAATAGAGAATAAGATCTATAGCATATAAGGTTATGATTGAATGAGTTTTTGAATGAACAGGTAGTCCAAGTGGAAGAGTTACTGTAGTAGTTTTGTTTTTTGTCTTGTAGTTGTGTCCCGGAGTTTGAACAGGTAGTCCAAGTGGAAGAGTTACTGTAGTTTTGTGTGTGTCCCGGGGGTTATTACCCTCTGATGGGTACTGAGTAATGGTATGAGGAACTGGAACAGAGAGAGTCACCAGAGGATTACAGTACGTTCAGCAGATGAGGAGAAAATGCAGTGTTGTCAGCTGCATCACTGGATCTAAGGACTTCATCCTCAAGTCGCTGGGGGGCAGTGAGTAGAGGCGGTGATGTCCTTGCAGCAAAGAAAAGAAACCGTGAGCTACATCCTCAGGAACAAAAACCCAGACCAGGGTTTTGTGTCCACGCCATCTCGGAAATAGGGAAACACAAGAAAATGTGTTAAAAAAACATGATATTAAGTAAACATTCATTTGTGAAATGTCAAATATTGTTTTTGAAGGCTCCCCAAAGGCCCTGAGTAAATAAGTGTGTTTTTAATCTGGACTTGAAGATCAGGAGCGAGTTTGAATCACGAACAGTGACAGGGAGGCTATTCCAAAGGTGAGGGGCCCATGTATGAGAACGCTCTTCCCCCCTGCAGTGACTTTTTTAATCCTAGGGACTACAAAGTAACCCTGCACCTTGTGAGCGAAGTAAGCCTGATGGGTTCTAGTGCTGAATTAGTTCACTTAAATACTGCGGTGCCAGGCCATGTAGAGCTTTATAGGTTAGCAATAAGATTTTATAATCAGTACGAAATTTAATAGGCAGCCAGTGCAAAGATGATAGAACGGGACTAATATGGTCAAACTTCCTAGTTCTAGTAAGTACTCGTGCTGCTGCATTTTGTACCAACTGGAGCTTGTTAAAAGGATCTACCAGAGCAACCAGCAAAAAAGGGCATTACAGTAATCTAACCTTGAAGTTATAAAATGCATGGATCAGTTTTTCATCATTAACGGAAAGAATATTTCTTATTTTTGTGATATTACGCAGTTGAAAAAAAGCAAACTCTGGTGATGTCACTTAATGTGTGCATCAAAAGAGAGGTCTGAGTCCATTGTGACACCCAAGGTTTTTACTACTGAGCTGGGGGGGGTGACAGAGAAAGCGTTAATATTTAACACTAGATTAGTCAAACTTCTCCCTTGCAGCCTTTGGACCAACAAGTAATACTTCAGTTTTATCTGAATTCAGTAGAAGAAAGTTACACGACATCCAGTCTTTTATGTCGTTAATACAATCCTCAGTCTTACTGAGTCTGTGGATTTTGTTTGGTTGACTGATATATACAACTGTGTGTCATCTGCATAACAGTGGAAGTTAATTCCATGTTTATCAATAATATTCCCTATGGGTAGAATGTAAAGAGTAAATAATAGATAGAGGTCCCAACGCTGACCCCTGGGGAACGCCATACTTTACTTTTGTAGTATCCGAGCATGAGTTATTTACAAGGACAAATTGTGAGCGATCACTCAGATAGGATTCAAACCAGGGGAGTGCGAGTCCTTTAATACTACTGTGTTTTCTAGCCTTTTCAATAAAATATGATCTACAGTATCAAATGCTGCACTAAGGTCTAAAAGAACAAGGAAAAGAGACACATCCATTATCGGAGGACATTAACAGATCATTAACTACCCTAACTAATGCGGTTTCTGTACTGTGGTTAGATCTGAATCCTGACTGAAATGTTTCATGAATATTATTTCTGTGTAAATAAGAGCATAATTGTTGGGAGATGACTTTTTCTAGAACCTTAGAGATAAAAGGAAGGTTAGATATTGGCCTATAGTTAGATAGTACAAGTGGATCAAGAAGATAGGTTTTTTTAATCCGGGGCCTAATAACTGCACATTTAAAAGACTTTGGTACGTATCCAAGGGTTAAGGGAGATGAAAATTTATTATGGTAAGTAGGGGTTCTATAATGGCAGGGATTAGATCTTTAAGTAAGCGTGTGTGGTACAGGGTCCAGTAGACACGATGAGGATTTTGAACAACTAATTAATTTAGTTAGTTCAATTTGGGAGATCGGACTAAAGGAATGTAGTTGTAAAACATTGTTAGGTAGGCCTTCAGCACTCATGTCCTCAGGGAGAGCTGCTGCTTGCTTTCACGTCGTTATTTTTTCTATCTTATCATTAAAGAAATATTAGGAAATCATTACTGCTATACACACCGGCGGTACAATAGGTTCCAAAAAAAAAGGTGCATTCCCAGTGAGTTTTGATACAGTGTCAAAGAGGAATCTTGGATTATTCTTGTTACTGTCTATCAAAAATGAGGAAATATTCTGATTTAGATTTTTTTAAGGGCATGTTTGTATTCAGTAAGGGCATCTTTCCATGCCAACTTATACACTTCCAGTGTAGTGTGTCGCCATTTGCGCTCTCTAATTTTCGTGCAGTTTTTAGTTTTAGAGCACGTGTACGATCATTATACCCAGGGGACACAGCCTTTTAGCCCTGATCTTTTTGGTTTTAACTGGAGCTACAGTGTCTAAGGTTGTGCGTAGCACAGAATCTAACCGTTGGGATGCCTGTTCAAGTTGTTCAGGCTCTACTGGCGACAAGATCATTAATTCTGGGAGGTTATTAGTGAAAGCGGCTGCAGTAGCAGACGTAATAGTACATTTAGATTTAGGACAACGCACTGAACAAATCTTACTGGTTAGACACAGATCACATAGTAGGAGAGAGTGATCTGAGATTAAAGTCACTCTGTGGTATAACAGCAAGCTTGTCAATATCGATGGCCAAGTGTTAGTATTAAATCTAAGGTATGATTACAGCGGTGGGTAGGACCTGTTACATTCTGGGTGATACCCATAGATTTTATAATGGAAATCAAATGCAATTTTAAGAGGATCATGCTCATCTTCATAATGAATATTAAAGTCTCCAACAATTTAAAGCCTTATCAGTTGTTAGTAGTAATTTAGAAATAAAGTCTGCAAACTCTTGTAGAAACTCAGAGTAAGGACCAGGGGGCCGATAAATTGTAACGAGCATAAACAAGGTGGGTTTTTTATTCGATGATGTTTGATTAACTACATCAGCTACAAGTAATTCAAATGAGTTAGGCATTCAAGTCGTTTTTATATTTAAGGTCTATACATTTGTTCATATATTGTAGCTACACCTCCTCCACGGCCATTAGGACGTGGTTTATGTATTTAATTATATCCAGGAGGAGCTGCTTCATTTAAAACCTACGAACTCATTAGGTCTCATCCAGGTTTCAGTAAGACAAAGTACACTAAGACCATTATCTGTGATCATTTCATTCAAGTAAGGCTTTAGACGCCAGTGATCTAATGTTTTTAGTAGTCCTAACTTTACTCTGACTTTATTACTGTTTTTATCAGGATCATTTGAAACTAATAATAATTAAGTTGTTTAAAACAAAACTTTACGAGAAGCGTTTGGGTTTTATAGACGGCACGAGGGTCAGACACGGTTTCAATAGTTTGAGCCCCGAGTCATTTCTTATGGTTATTATGCATCGTTGTAGAACATGTTGTCTGCTAGAACCTGTGTACCTAGATTACTGGGGTGAATTCCGTCATACTTAAAGAAGGAAGGACGATTCCAAAAGAGATTAAAATTATCAATAAAAACAAGCTTACGTGAAGTAGTACAGGTCTCCTGTAGCCAGCTGTGCAGACTCAAAGTGCGACTGAAGCGTCCAATTCCTCTTCCCAGACTCGGGATGGGTCCGGAGATGAAGCTACGTTTTCCGCATGATTCAAGAAATCTAAACAAGTCATTGAAATCCCCCGCTTCAGGACCTCCGAACCTCTGATCACGAATATTATTACATCCAGCGTGGATAATCACATTCTGGACTGAGGTGTATTTCTCCAGCAGAAAGGGGAGCTTTGTAGAAGAATGTCCGCAACTTTGGCACCTGAAAACGAGTGGACCACAGCAGAAGTTCTCCTAATATTCCTCACTATGGAGTCTCCCACAATCAGTGTTGCTGGTGGAGGAGGCCGAGATGAGGCTCTCCGGTGCGACCAGCAGAATTAAAACGCCGGGTTGAGGATTCCTTCCTGGAAGCGGCGCTGGCTACGAGCGTACGGCCTGCTGCTTTTTGATGTCTATCATCTGCCGTGGCGACTGGACAGGTATCGTGGGTGCGTTGACTAAATCTGAAGACTGCGGAGGGACATCACATTCTTCTAAAACCGAAAACCTGTTTCCCAAAGCAATGCCGTAATGTTGGGTCGGGAGCTGAGGATGGCGGTCGGAGCGCCTGCCGCTTCGCTTCCCCCCGCGGGCTGGTTTCCACGGGTCTGGTTCACACGGTGTGGAACAGCTTACCAGTTTCAGCCGCGCACCCAGTTGTGACCATGGTTTAGCGGCCTGCACAGTTTCTGGTCGCGGAGCAGTGGTGTCCAAAGGGGCTACAACAGCTGTATCGTTGACCGTAGCTAATAAGGAGTCAATTATGTCTTCATCCTGCTTAATCTGGTGCAGTAAAGTTATCCTGCCCTCAAGCTCCGCAATTTTTTCATAGAGACTCGAACAGCTGAGGCAGCCAGTTGGAGAAGATTGTGTAGACATATTAGCTCTTAGTAAACAAAAAGACGGGTTAGATGGAGATTAGAGTGGAGGGACGGAGATTTTGATATAAATTTAGGTTAAACTTGGTTGCTGCGACCGTTTTTACGTCGTCAGCAACCAAAAATTCACGTACCAAGACACACACCGTGCCTGTGAGCCAAACTCGGTGGTGGCTAGTGCAAGTGGCAAGTGAAACTAACAATTAGATTCAATTTGGTTTTAAGTTTAAATTTAGTAAAGAAAAAATGCGAAGAATTGTCGGTCAGTGAATGCGAAGAATTGCCAGTCAGAGAACTCTCACGCTATCAGTCTGGCTCCCATA
Organism: Ancistrus triradiatus; assembly: GCA_025084515.1. NCBI lineage: Eukaryota > Metazoa > Chordata > Actinopteri > Siluriformes > Loricariidae > Ancistrus > Ancistrus triradiatus. Next base: position 56,778 of record JAJAGP010003208.1, read on the forward strand.
AAAAACCCCATGGAAACAGAGATTTACCAAGAACTTTTATTTTCTTTTGGCAGTTTGGGAACAAAACCTGACATTCAAACCAAATAGTATGTGTCGTGTTTTGTTATTTTTAAAAAAAGGAACTCAACCAACTACACACGTTTATTTGTTTATATTTTATTTACATTTTATGTTCTGCTCTCTGTTCTCGGTCTACAGAGGGACAGGGGAGCTGACACTCCTCGGATTTGAACATTACTGAGCATTAGTGAACCACATTAAACAGAAATGTCATTAACGCTACTCTAATAAGTAAACAACAAACATATAAGGTACATCCTGGACATCACTGGCCATGCTAGAAGTCCAGAGCCCATCATACTCACTCACTCACACTGAGAAATTGCTGGTGCCATGGATACATAATCAGTAATGGTTGTTCCTCACTATAAGACTAAAGGCTTTTAGGACCGCACTCATGGTCTACAATATAGTCACTGGAGCATGAACTAGACTGATAAATGAGTTGCACATCACACTGTTAAACTTGTGAACTGAATTAAGTGATTTCTTGCAGAGAAGGTTAAATAGAACCACGAACACAAGAAATGGCCGAATCGTCATCAGCACAACCAAGAAAAGGAATGAAAAGAAGCCTGGAGGAGGCAACAAGTTGTGAGTCCATACTGTATTATATTGATGTGTATTGTCCTGCTTTTCTCCTATAGTTTTAACAGCAGCAACCTTTATACCATTTAGTAATTTGTGTGTACATGATCAGTTTTATGTTTTATAAAGAACTCAAACGACATTTAAAAGTCTTTATTCCTTTCAGAATATGTACTTTCTGAGCACCTTCGTAGGAATAGTTGTACATACCAGCAGCTTCAGGTGTCAATATTCACATTAACCAACAGAAGTGATCTCAATGATTTTGATCATGATATGATTATTGGTGCTAGATGGACTGGATTTAGTATTTCTGTAACTGCTGATCACCTCAGAATTACCTAGAGTTCACTCAGAATGGTGCAATAAAGAAAAAACATCAAGTGAGTGGCTGTTCTGCAGACAGATATGCCTTGTTGATGAGATCGGTCAAAGGAGAATGGCCAGACTGGATTGAGCAACTCAGAACTTTACAGTTGTGGTTATGAGTAGAAATTCAGTTTTCCTGTAATTTCCTTTTAGAAACAAGGTGTAATGTAAAAAAATACACCCACTGACAAAAAAAAAGGAACCATTTATAAATGTCGGATTGCTGCAAACCTTGGCATGCAGTTATTTCTCAGGCAGACAAATAAATGATTACAGGTGTGGTCTGGTTAGACACTGGGTCTTGCCAAAAGAGAGTGTAAAAGTGCTTCCCTAGCTACTTTATTAAAAGGCTCTCAGATGCTATTGCGTATTGTACCTCTTGGTGAGAGCTTGCTGACTACTAGACATGCCTCTATGACACATTTGCCACAGCTGGGCCTTTAAATCTGGCAACCATGCATTCTAAGGAAGTGTGCTATTGCTTGGGCGAGCATTATCCTGCTGAACATGTGGCCGAGGATGTCCTGCACAGATCTCTGAACTGTTAGTGTCCCTCGTATCACTACTAGGGGTGACCGACAACTTTCCTTCAGCTAAGCACCTGGAAATGGTCCAGGCAGAGACGGGGATGTGTAGTCAAGGTGCCACCTCTGTTTGGGTGATGGATAACGAAACTGTGGGAGCTGCTCATGCTTGTCAGTGGATCAAACGATCCTCTCTACTGGTGGTCTGACTGAGCTGTCTGGAGCCTGTTCACCATATGTTTGCCTCCCTCACAGAACCACTGCTCCCAACACCTCCTAACAGCTAGGCCAGAACGGCCCAGGTGGAGGCAATTGACCATAAAATGACCATCCTTCTTCTCTCAGTCCAATGATGCGCTTCGTCTCAAAGTGTCAACTGGGCAAAATGTCTTTGAATGTGTGTCATAGGGGCATGTCTAGCAGTCAACGATGTCTCACCAAGAGGCACACTACCCAAATGTAGCCCCTGAGATGTTTTTTATAGACAGTGGGGGAAGCACTTTTATGCCCCCTTGTGGCAAGGTGCAGTGTCTAATCAGACCACATCTGTAGTAATTTACATGTCTTCCTGCAACGTAACTTCATGCTGAGTTTTGCGGCAATACATTTCTACCTGTGTGAGTTATTTGATTTTGTTATTGACTTAAATGACTATTTCTATCTGGGTGAGTTATTCTTTTGTCAATGATACATTTTTGAAATGTTCTTACTCTGTGACCACAGTTGAGCGTGACCCTGGCAGCCTGATATCTGAGCAGCAGCTGCTGTGCTCTATCTGTCTGGATGTGTTCACTGATCCAGTCACCACATCATGTGGACATAATTTCTGCAAGAGCTGCATCACACAGTGCTGGCAGAACAGCCAAAACTGTTGTTGTCCATTATGTAAAGAGAAATTCATCAAAAAACCTGGACTCAAGATTAATATGACACTGAGAGAGATTGCCGATAACTTCAGGAAGAAAAGGAGTCTTGATAAACCTGAGATTCTTTGTGATGCCTGCACTGGAGAGAAGCTGAAAGCCCTGAAATCCTGTCTGAATTGTAGTGCATCTTACTGCAAGTCTCATCTAGAACATCATGAAATAATTCCGGGCCTTAAGAAGCACAAACTAATAAATCCTGTGGAGAATCTGGAGGACTACATGTGCCAGAAGCATGAGAGACCTCTGGAACTGTTCTGTGTAGATGATCAGACATGTGTGTGTCAGTTCTGTACTGAAGGAGATCACAAAAATCACAACACTGTTCCTATAGAGGAGGAGAATGGAGAGAGGAAGGTGAGAAAAATTAATAATTATTTTAGATGTCCTAAGAAATTATGTATTAATTATGTTGATTTGGGCATGAAAGATATCCAGATGTTCTTAAAGAATGTAGAGTAAGCAAACTGACCATTACAAATAAAATCCAAATTAATCTGTGTTATATTATTTAAACAGATTAATCTGGGGAAGGCACAGACAGCAGTGCAGCAGATGATACAGGACCGACTGAAGATGATCCAAGAGACCAAATGTTCAGCAGAGCTCAGAAAAGTGGGTGAAGTGTGATTAATTAATATTGGATATATTCATACATTCATTTTCATATCAGCATAATCCAAATCAGGGTCATGGGGAGCTGGCTCCTAACAAGTAGCAAAGGGAGGAAGGAGAGAACCAACCCTAGACAGGGTGCCAATCAATCACAAGGCGCACACACACACACACCCTCTGGCACAATTTGGAGGCAGTGAACCCAATTTGTATCTTTGGAATGTGGGATGACACCAGAATACCCAAAGGAAACCTACAGAGACACAGGGAGAACAAACAAACTTCTCAGAATTCATACTGGTAGTCAACCCAGGGACTTCCGGAGCTCTAAGGGCATAGACCTAACTACTGGGCCGTCATGCTGCCCTTGGATATTTTCTGCAGTTGCATTATTTGATATTGTAGGACCAAACAAACATCCGTAATACATTGTTCTTCATTTTTATATATTGAACGTGAAAATGTCTTCCTCTTTTAGAAATGCACAGAGAAAGAGAAATCAGACAGTGTTGAAGTCTGCACTGCTCTAATTCATTATATTGAGAGAAGTCAGGCTGAGCTGCTTGAGTTGATGGAGGAGAAACAGAAAGCTGCAGAGAATCAGGCTGAAGGATTTACTAAAGAGCTGGAGCAGGAAATTGTGATGCTAAAGAGGAGAGCTGCTGAGCTCGAGCAGCTCTCCCACACCGAGGATCATCTGCACCCCCTACAGGTCAGTGTTCCTCTCTCAGATCACTGCAGATCATCAAAGAACAGAACAACAATCACCATGCTGAGAGATTTCTACTTTCTGCTACTTTGTTTTAGATTTACTTATCCACGTGCAACCTTCCACAAACCGAGAACTGTTCTGAGATCAGTCTCAACACTGAATTGAGCTTTGAGACTGTGAGGAAATCTCTGTCTCAGCTCCAGAGAACTCTCACTGAGAAACTCAGTAAAATACTGAATGAGAAGTTAAGAGAAACAGGTAAGGAAATGTCATATTCAATATTATTATCAGATGCATGTCTGTAAGAGACCAAGTTCTTAGGTTCTTAGAGGATGTACATTAAGAATAGACAAAATATCTATTGTTATACATGTTAATACAATAGCCTTTATCAGTCCTGGGTTACATTAATAGTGTTATTTCTTTAAAAACTAATAATGTTTTGTTGTAATTAGTCTCCACAGATCTAAAGAGGATTCAGCAGTATGCAGGTATAGTCTGGTTTCTGTCTTTCTCTCATACTAAATGTATACTACAATGCATTACTGACTACTATTTATCATATCAGACAATAATGAGTATTAATGGTTAAAGAGACACATGAACAGGCTTTACACCTGTGCTGAAAATGAAGCATATTTAAATATGATATTTCCAATTATCTTGGAAATATAATGACATACTACGTTTGGTAGGAACATCAATACATAGGACAAGTCTAAGTGTATGGAGGCAGATGAAGAAAACCTAAGAACGTCTCCTTCACATAACTTTGAATTTGTAGATACCCAAAAAAATGCAGGGATGTAACAGATTATGGCTTTACCTTGAATTTAGTTAACTTAATTAACTTAACCTGATTCCTTCATGACTGGAGAATCAGGGAAACCAGGTAAGTTGAAACATATATGAACACTTTAAAACTAGTCTCTCTACCTGAGATGAGCTCACACAGAAACAGGATGTCCCATAAGCATGGGAAGTCCAAAAAGACCTGTCCATGAACCAGGCAATGGGTTCACTCACACTACAACGTTGGATGGTTATTTTGGTTCGAAGGCAGCTAAGTGTAAGCAGTGCAGAATTAAGGCAGACCTTCTACTCTTTATGACGAGTATTCAGGTTCTTGGAATACCATGTTTGCTTTAGATTTAAAACACTACTTTAGTCATTGGCCAGCAACCAGTAACTGAAAAACTTGGGCACACAATATTACATGATGGCGAACTGTGGTAGCAGCTAGCGATTAAGGTACTGGACCATGGACCAGAAGGTCCAGGGTTCAAATCCCACCTCTGCTAATCTGCCACTGTTGGGTCCTTGAGCAAGGTCCTTAACCATCAGTTGCTTGGATTGTAAGATGAGTTGTAAGTTGCTCTGGATAAGAGCCTCTGTTACATGCTGTAAATGTAAATGTAAATGATGACGGCTTGAGAAACTTGGAGTAGACTAATGGTCAACAGAAACTAACATTACCGTTTCCTAGTGAAAGATTAATTTAAGTTAAAAACATGCAGTATGTTTCTTCAGCTTAAGATAACGCATGCATTAGGATTTATCATAATATAATTATAATTATTCAATATTTTGTAGCTAAATGAGCTAGAATGAAAGAAAGGAAAATCAAAGAACAGAAAGAATACCAAAATAATACAGGGGTAATAGGATACAACCTTGAGATTTTAATCCAGTAATACAGAAAAAATAATAATAAATTAATGAGATGCTATTGTGATTCATATTCAATAGAACTATATCATGTTTGACCTTGTTCCCTTCAAACAGTAACTGTTTTCTGCTAGTTAATTAAAATATGTGGAATCTGAAGTTATAGATGAGAAATCTTTAATAAACCAAAGAGAGAATTATGGGTTCTCTGGTAAAAACTTTATGGCCTGTGATTCAATAAGGGATTGTGTCATTTTTTTTAGTCATTCTCAGGGATGAAAGGAGGACATTTGATGAGGGTGTTAATCACAGCAGGTTGAAGTGAAGTCTGGCCTTATTTTATTGTTAGGAACAAAGAGTCTTGTTTTATGATCTAATCTAGTCAGATGAATGTCTACAGGGCTGATTCATGGTGTATATTGGAAGGACAGTTGACACAGCAAAACCCCTTTCCTTGGGAGACACACTATGTTCATCATTTTATTGCACCTTGAGTTAAAACAGAACACTCCAGCAGATGGTTCAAGTAAATCTTTTGATCTTAAGGGAGAACAAATAAGACTCCACACATTCCATTGTCACAGTAATGTTTGGTGTAGATGTTGAGCAGGGAACATCGAAGGGTAGATGTCAATGGTTCAGCACTAGGCAGGCTCTTTATCTGTAGTGATGGTATCGGTGGAGATACTGACAGGATCAGCTGATTCTACTGGAGAGCGTTTGGGCTTCAGCATAGTGACAGTGCTGTGATGATCTCTGATCAGGAAATGTAAAAATAAACTGTGAACAAGTTAAGCCAACTTGTGTTTACACAATAAAATATTGTAATAGTCATAGAGCTGCCCTGAACACGTCCTACTCTAACAAGAGGACACAAGACGTTCCCCAAGTTCCAGTACCTTCTGTTCATCTGTGGCTGTGTGTTCCACCTCACCAGAGGCTTCAGTATTCTGAGTTTCAGAGATTTCTCACAGTCCAGTGGGCTGGGTCTGTGGTAGCACAAGCAGAACAAGGGTGCCCCTGCATGATACTTTTTTATGATAAATGAACTTATTTAATTTACAGCTTATCCATGGATATGCAGTTGTTCTGTTTCTTTGTTTCACAGTTGCTTTTGAATCAATGAGCTTAAAGTATATTGCAGTTAGTCGATGATGCCAGGCACAGTTTAATTCATTATTTACAGACTTATTAAACAGAAAATTTATTTCAGATCCATTTGAGAGCATATTAAAGTTACATCACATACATACAGGGGTTAGAACATGAAACTGAAACACCTGTCATTTTAGTGTGGGAGGATTCATGGCTAAATTGGACCAGTCTGGTGGCCAATCTTCATTAATTGCACATTGCACCAGTAAGAGCAGAGTGTGAAGGATTAGCAGGGTAAGAGCACAGTTTTGCTCAAAATATTGCAATGCACACAACATTATGGGTGACATACCAGAGTTCAGATGGTTTGATGAACATGAAAGTGAAGTTGAACATCTCCCATGGCCTGCACAGTCACCAGTTTATTAGTAAATAGTAAATATTATTGAGCCACTTTGAGGTGTTTTGGAGAAGTGAGTCAGGAAACGTTTTCCTCCACCAGCATCACGTAGTGACCTGGCCACTATCCTGCAAGAAGAATGGCTTAAAATCCCTCTGACCACTGTGCAGGACTTGTATATGTCATTTCCAAGACGAATTGACGCTGTATTGGCCTCAAAAGGAGGCCCTACACCATACTAATAAATTATTGTGGTCTAAAATGACAGGTGTTTCAGTTTCATTGTCTAACCCCTGTACATCTAGACCAGAGAGTTTCACTACAGCCCAGTACAGTTATACTACAAATCTTTATTAATGCAATGCACTGGATTATGATTTTGTTTTCCACTGTGTGTTATTTTTAGTGGCTGTGACTCTGGATCCTGATACAGCTCATCCTGATCTCATCCTGTCTGAAGATGGAAAACAAGTGAAAGATGGAGACAGAAGACAGAATCTCCCTGATACACCAAAAAGATTTGATATATGTTCTATTGTTCTGGGAGAGCAGGGTTTCTTTTCAGGAAGATTTTATTATGAGGTTCAGGTCAGTGGGAAAACTGATTGGGATTTAGGAGTGGTCAGAGAGTCCATTAACAGGAAGGGGAGCATTACAGCATGTCCTCAGAATGGATTTTGGACTGTGGGTCTGAGGAATGGAAATGAGTACAAAGCTGCTGCCGGTACCTCTGTTCTCCTCAGCCTGAAACAGAAGGTGGAGAAGGTGGGAGTGTTTGTGGATTATGAGGAGGGTTTGGTCTCCTTTTATGATGTGGAGAACAGATCTCATATCTACTCTTACACTGGTCAGTCTTTCACTGAGAAACTCTATCCATACTTCAGTCCATGTAATAATGATGGACGAAAAAACTCAGCACCACTGATCATCTGCCCGATGTAAAGGACTAAATGAATTTGTACCACACTGTGATATGAACTGGAATTTCATTTAACTGTATGTTTAGATATTTAAATGTCGCGATCAACAAGGTGGAAATTGTACATCAGCGTTCATGAGTGTTTAAGTCAAGCTGGATTGTTGGTATTGCTTGCATTGTGTGTTCTTCATTCAGTTATTCATTGAACTATGAACTATACTAGCTTTGCTAACAGTTTGGCTAAGCCTCATAAAAAGAAGAATCTCTCACCTTCGTAATTGAAAATGTATCCCTTGTAATAGAGTTTGTAACCCTTCTCAGCATTTGACTCATGCTATTGAACCACCATCGATAATCTGGGTAACATTGGAGAAAAAATATTCTGTGAGAGCATCCAAAGACCTAATGAACTGCATAACAACGGCGCTCTGTTTGCCCTGCTAAACTAAAGCAGAAATATGTCACCACGTTCTTTTGAAAATGGCGAATTGGAAAGCCATGTGTCGTTGTCTCACGACTGTAAATGTAAATGGTTGCATGCTTTACCACCTGCCGGGCTACGTAGTGGATTAGAGGGGCGAGCTGGAGACCTCGCCATTTTGCGCCATGATCTTCACCATTCTTTTCGGTGTATTATTCTGGATTACCTGGGACATGTGAACCATGGGAGGTGCCCTTGCACCAGTGTGCGGTGTGTGGGAGGGGGTGCTACAAGTTCCAGTATTCCCAGGATCCCCTGTCATTTACCTAGTTTCATTGTAGCAATGCTTAGTCATATTAACGTGCACATTTAGGTTATGCCTTATAAAAAGTTTTCCATGTTTCAGTATCGCAGTCCAGGTTTCTTGTTCACGACAGAACTGCAAACGAAGGTGACGTGACTGGCTGTCAATGGTATGAGCACCGTCTCAACATATTTCCTTCCACTAAGCACCTGGAAACGGCCTAGATAGAGAGACGGGTGTGTAGTAAAGGTGTCACCTGAGTGGGTAGTGGACAATGATAGCTTGGGGGCTGTTCGTGCTTGTCCTCTGATCAAATGATCATCTCCACTGGTGGGCCGTCTGAAGCCTGTTCACCGAGTGAGTATGCACTCAAGGAACCACTGCTCCCAACACCTCCTAACAGCTAGATCAGGGCAGCCCAGATGGTGGGCAGTTCATCGCAACGACCATCCTGCTTCTCTAAATCCAATGATTCACCCCCTCTCAGTCTGTCAACTAGACAAAATGTCTTCCAGTGCATTGTAGAGGTATGTCTAGCAGTCAACAATCTCTCACCAAGAGGGAATTTACCCAGATCCATTCTCTAATCAGACCACGCCTGTAATCATTTACATATTTTTGTAGCAATCTAACATTTCTATCTGGGTGCATTGTTTTTTTTGTCAAAACGTCCAGTCATGATATCACAAGAACTTTATTTTTTGTTATTTACTTTAATGTTAAAATAAATATATTTATTAGATGCATTTGGTCATATGAGCCTACTATAAAAAGTAATAGGTGACAGGGTGGTGTCAAAGACTTTATGTAAAGATATTGGAATGAAAATGAATAAAAAAATATATATATATATATATATATATATATATATATATATTATACATACATACAGGGGTTAGACAATGAAACTGAAACACCTGTCATTTTAGACCACAATAATTTATTAGTATGGTGTAGGCCTCCTTTTGCGACCAATACAGCGTCAGTTCGTCTTGGAAATGACATATACAAGTCCTGCACAGTGGTCAGAGGGATTTTAAGCCATTCATCTGGCAGAATAGTGGCCAGGTCACTACGTGATGCTGGTGGAGGAAAACGTTTCCTGACTCGCTTCTCCAAAACACTCCAAAGTGGCTCAATAATATTTACTATTTACTAATAAACTGGTGACTGTGCAGGCCATGGGAGATGTTCAACTTCACTTTCATGTTCATCAAACCATCTGAACTCTGGTATGTCACCCATAATGTTGTGTGTATTGCAGTATTTTGAGCAAAGCTGTGCTCTTACCCTGCTAATTGAACCTTCACACTCTGCTCTTACTGGTGCAATGTGCAGTTAATGAAGATTGGCCACCAGACTGGTCCAATTTAGCCATGAAACCTCCCACACTAAAATGACAGGTGTTTCATGCAAGTAATAAATATATTTATTTTAATATTAAAGTATACATATATATACTTTAATCTTTACATAATGCACAATAACATTTTTGGTTGTTCTTCCAGTAGCTCTTGCAGAAATTATGCCCACATGATGTGGTGACTGGATCAGTGAACACATCCAGACAGGCAGAGGACATCAGATGCTCCTCAGGTATGAGGCTTCCAGATTCAACTACGTTAAATAGATTAAGAACATTTCAAAATTGTATTTTTCTATACATGTTTGACATTACACCTTTTTATACAAGGTGTGGAAATCAATAGCAAATTACATTCAAACTGAATTTCTATTCATAACTGTTCGTAATCCTCAGATCACTGATACCATTGCTGAAGCTGCTCCCACTTACAGAAATAAAAACTTTAATAACGTAAAAGCATGCACTTGCTAGACATTAAATTGACATAGATACTCTTCAGAGACTTTATTAAAAACAGTATACAAACACTGGGTAGATCCTCCCTTTGTTGTCAACACAGCCTCCATTCTTTGTAGCATGGATTCCACAAGATGTTGGAGAAAGTCATTTGGGATTCTGCTCCATGTTGACATGACTGCATATTTTTCAGCTGCTCTTTCATGCTGCAAATCTCCCATTCTACCACATCCCAAAGATCTATTGGATTCAGATCTGGTGCCTAGAAAGCACAATTTCTGTCTGCAGAACAGCTGCTCACTGGATGTTTTCCTTTTTTATAAAAAAAAAAAAACAGACCAGATCATCAGTTACAGAAATATTTAAACCAGCTCATCTTACACCAACAAACATGCCATGATCAAAATCAGTGAGATCACATGGTCCCCTTCTGATGGTTAATGTGAACCTGAAGCTGCTGGTCTCTATCTACATGATTTAATGCACTGCACTTCTGCCACATAATTTGCTGATTAGATGCATTAATCTGTAGGTGTAGTGTACATCTGATGGAGCTCCACTGTGCATAATTCACATTTTATTCGACCATGACTCCATGACTTTAGTTTCGCTCTTAGATTTATCATCATACCCCGGCCACTTAATGTCGATGTGCATACTTCACATTCTATTCAAACTTTGACTCCATGACTTTAGTTCGCTCTTAGATTTATCATCTACGCCGCCCAAGGAGGTTGGGTCCCTTTTTGAGTCTTGGTCCTCCCAAGGTTTCTTCCTAGAACTAGGGAGTTTTTCCTTGCCACTGTCGCCCTAGGCTTGCTCAATTTGAGATTGGACGTAGTTATTAGGAGATAATCTAAACCTGTAAAGTTGCTTTGAGACAATGCTCCATTGTAAAAAGCGCTATATAAATAAATCTGACTTGACTTGACTTGACTAGGTGTACAGGTGTTCCTAATAAAGTGCCCAGTGAGTGTATATTCTGAATGGGATAAAGATTTTTAAATGTCTATTGAGATGTTCTATAAACACCAAATTGATCATGTCAGAGCAAACTCGCGTAACTAAACTGGGAATAACTTGCTGTTTTTAACAGAACACTAAATTAAACAATATAGGAAAAAGCAGAATAATGAACATAAATATAATATACAGTATAGACTGTATAAATCACATTTTGTTGCCTCGTCCAGACTTCTTTTCATTCCTTTTCTTGGTTGTGGTGATGAAGATTCGGCCATTCCCTTTGTAGTTGGTTCTGTTCACAACATTCAGTTCACAAGTTTAATAGTGTGAGGACTAACTGATTTATCAGGTTCATGATCCAGTGACTAGAGTGTAAACCGAAACCGACACTATTTTTTTCATCATACAAGAATAAATAGAATAAAATGGAAAATGTTAAATTAATTCACTTTACATTCATTACACATGACATACAATCTGGGATTTGAGATTGGATGTAGGTATTAGGGGATAATCTAAACTTGTAAAGTTGCTTTGAGACAATGCTCCATTGTAAAACGCGCTATATAAATAGATCTGACTTGACTTGACTTGACATACATGTATATTAATAACTAATGGGCTATTATATTTGATCATATATTTTGTCAAATATAACAGTGAAAAATATATAACCTAAAATTCTTAATAATTCTTATTATATTATAATCCTAGACAAACTAAGGCAATGTAATATAGTCGAGACTGAAACGAGACCGTTCGCTTATGGTCTCACGACCGGACTCGAGTACTACGACACTAATTAATTAATCTTGTTGTTTTCAAAAACGATAAGAGAAAAGTAAAGCAGGTTTCACCTGAGTCCATTTGCAGTATGTTACATAATTTCAAACTTATTTGGGATTTCCCGTAAGCTGTGATGCTTGTGTCAAAAAAAAACAACAACACAAGTTTTGAAGCAGTGTACTGTGCTGGATTTGTTTTCCCCCTCTTTCCTGTGACCAGTGACGTCCGAAGGTTCCTTCTACACGAAACTTAGCCGCCAAAGACTTGAATAAACGCTGTTTCTAATTTTAAAAAATGTGGTTTACTTCCACAAGCAACCCCTATTTAAAATAAACTGAATAATTTCTAGTAATGACATCACAAGCACTTTCCATTACATTTATGTTAACATAACAATATCTATTAATTAATCATTTGCATTTGACCATATGAGCCTAATATGAAAAGTAATTGGTGAAGGTGTCTGGTTTCATTTTTAAACTATTTCACAGACTTTATAACGCAATATTTAAAACAGGAGACATGAGTTCTAATGTTGACTTTGTTACATGGAAGATACTCTGCTGCAAGAGCGTCTAGGACACAGTGCATTACTTGGTTTGGCCAGGAGATGCCGCCACTGTGCAGCATGTTGCACGAAAGCTTCGTTGCTTCCGAACTCTTTGTTTACCATCACTAGAATGAGAATGGGAACCCCAATGAACAAGGGCAGTGGGCCGTTTTCACAGTTTCTTACAAATCATAAAATGTACCCTTCAACCCAAGCATAGTGTAGCTTGTGTTACGTAAGCAGTGTCTACAGTGTTGTGTGGTGAAGCGAAACAAAATCAGCTCTGTGTAAAATTAGCATGTAGCTAGTGTTAATTTGCCACCCTATTCATTAAGCTAAAGGCTGAGGATTTGTAAAAAGGTTCAGCTTTTCATATTCCACGTCTTTAAAATATTCAGCATAGCCGAAGCTAATGACAAGATACAGTTGTAATTATAAATTCTTTTGTTACCACTATTTATTAACTATATGTTTGTGCACTTATTACAGATGACTCTTCATGCCACCCAGATGCCCATAGAGGTTCTGAAGGTTCAACGGGAGTGAAATCCACCCTTTATCAGGCATATCCTGGTGAGCCAATAATAGTATGGTCCTCCAAAGAAAATGTTAAATGTAATACAGGTAATATGTACATTACTTTTCTTTAGTGAAATACAGATGAGCTAACTCTTCCATCACATTTTAAATATACAGACTTTATTATGTCAAGACAGAAGGAGACGAGATAAGATGCAACTGAGCAACAGACTATACATCTCAGAAACATGTGCCCACAGCCTGGAATATGCAAGACGCTTCTAAATCGAGATGAAGAGTTAACATGGTGAACTCCAAATTTGGTCTTCTGCCATATGGGTTGCTGTCTTCTGCCGCTCGTGGGGTTGCCAATGTCTCATGTGATCCCTCTTGGCTGTGTTTCCTTCCAGTTCTCCTCTTTCTAGCTTTCTAGCTATGCTGCTATAGCTAATGCTGCCGGGGTCTCATGCTACACTTGGGTCATCAGTGATTGACATGGGCATCAGTGATTGTTAATAGACACTGTGCTCTTAATCAATAACTAATTACATTTTCTGTTTTCTCTCCGAGCTGTGTTCCGGCAGTTCCGGCCCCACACATGATGTACATTTGATGGAGCTCCACTGTGCATAATTCACATTTTATTCGACCATGACTCCATGACTTTAGTTTCGCTCTTCGATTTATTATCATACCCGGGCCACTTATTGTCGATGTGAATACTTCACATTTTATTCGACCATGACTCCATGACTTTAGTTCGCTCTTAGATTTATCATCTACCCCGCCCAAGGAGGTTGGGTCCCTTTTTGAGTCTTGGTCCTCCCAAGGTTTCTTCTTCCTAGAACTAGGGAGTTTTTCCTTCCACTGTCGCCCTAGGCTCGCTCAATTTGGGATTGGACGTAGTTATTAGGAGATAATCTAAACTTGTAAAGTTGCTTTGAGACAATGCTCCATTGTAAAAAGCGCTATATAAATAAATCTGACTTGACTTGACTTGACTTGACCATATGGGTCAGTTTTATCCTGTCAGTGTCCACCTGAAAGTTCCAGGGAGTTAATCAAGCATCTAGATGCCCCAAATTTCCCCCAACTGCCAACTGAAAATTACAGATTTCAGTCCAATTTTAACTTCATACCTACAGTAGCTACAGACAGAGATGCCACCTAGAGGGCCTTCAATTAACAGCTAAAATAGCAGCCACAATTGAAGACACAACCTGGGGGCAGTCTACCTCGCAGCCTTGGGTCCAGGTACGCCAGCCACAAGTGATGGCTAGCAGGTTCCGTGAGGCATGCCATGTTTGTGGAAACTCTTCACCTCAATCCCTGGCAACTAGGATCCTTAAAGGTGCCCCACAAACAAGTGACATGAGAAGAAGACAGGTTTTAGAGCCCAAAGTGCTAAACAGTACTCTGATGCTTGCAATGTGTCAGTACTGCCTTGTGGATTCACCCAGATGCCTTCTACCTTGTGGCAAGCCCAGACGCAAGGGTTTATGACCCTACTGCCTCACCACCATTTGGTCTGACTGAGGTTGCAATGTGAGCTTAGTCATGGAGGTTAAACACCGTAAACTAGTTGGAGGAGAGAAATTGCAAAAATCTTCTGATAAATACCACTGGCAGGTGCAGGGGCAGCTGGCCATAACTGGTTTTGAATGGTGTGACTTCATCACAGACACCCACTCTGACATCACCATCCAGAGGATTTGGCAGGATCAGGAACTTATAAATTCCATGAGAGAAAAGTTAGACAGTTTCTATTTTAATACTTACATGGATGTCTACCTTGACTTAAAAGACAGTGTACAGATTTATTTTTTTGCTGTTATAGTTTTTGTCGTAGTTTATTTATTTGAATGAATAATGAATTGTTATGGGTTTGCCTTTTTGATGCTGATGGCGCTACGATAAAATCAAACCAGCAAGTTGTCGGTAATTAAAATGTATTAATATTAACCATAAAGCCACACTGATAGAAAGTATTTACCTTAAATTATTTCATGTATAGAATTCATTATCAACATTTTAGATAAACTGTCAAACTCAAACAGGTTTATCCTCCTTTGACATCCAGGGGACCTTGGTAATTTGTCAACAAACAGCAGATGGTCCAGAGCTGGTTGACTGAGCCAGTGAGTGAAAGTGGAACAACCCCATCCCAGTTGTGGTACTCCTTCACTCTACGAATTATCCTTTCCTCTAGCACTTTGAGACAAGCTATTACTTGTGTCTTCTCAGCATCCTCCTTGCTCAGTTGAGCAGACTTCTTGAAGGGGGAAATGATCAAGGTGGCCCCTACTTCAGCCAGCATGCCTTCAGTCTGAAAGCCATTGTCAGCAATCACTCAATATCCTGGTTGCAATATGCTTGTAACGTTTGACCTGTGGGTTATTTCTTTATCTGAAATGCAGCTGGTGTAAAGTTTGGAAAAAAAATTAATGACACCACAGGGAGCAACCCCAATCACCCTTTGAAAGTTGTGTGTTTTTTGTAATTTGCAAAGCTTTCAGAATGCAGGGTAAGTGACGTTGCTGTTTCACAGCGGAGTTCTGTGCAGTCAATCATCACTCGAACCTCTGGGCAGTACCGGCAGAATTTTTCAGGCATGGTAGCTTGCACCAGCTGTCGGGTCATCCATGTGGGTAGGGAATCAAGAACTGGGTAAAAGTAACTTGTCCAAGTTATAATAATGCAGCTAATGGTTGACAAGCTGACTTTGAACATGGATGCCAAAGCCTGTTCCTTGAGCCCAGCAGCAATGCGGCAGAAAAATAGGAAACAGTCATCAATGAGAGGTAGTTTCCGGTAAGGGCTTGGTGTTCTGTATGCTTCCCTCTATAATTTTGTCCAGTATACTTTTCTTAAAGCTGAAGGTGTAACAGACTACCAAAACAGCATGAAAACCTCTTCAGAATGAAATCGTGTGAAGAATCGGAATTCTTCATCAGGTGAACAGAAGTGGCTCATCTTGGGTTGCTCTTTCCGGAAAATAAGCTGCTTTATTTCTCTTTCTAGCGCTGTCACTTTTTGCTCCAGTTCTTTGATCTTTGCAGCTGAAGCATTCACTGCACCTGAATGCTAATCTAATCTAATCTAATCTAATCTAAAGTTTAATTCAAGTACACATCAGTTATGTGCTCATTAGTTTTAATTAGGAATTAGTAGTTAATTGTGCCATTTTAACCAATGCAAGTTGTTTGTTATTACCTGTTGACCTAAGGTTATCATGGACACCGCTGAGACAGGTAAGTATATTATATATTTATGTTAATCGTGGTAAGTACAAAATGCATTCAGACTGTTTACTACAGTAACTTCACAATCAGGTAAGTGTTTTTAAATCATGTTTACCAAGTATGTCGGCTGTGTGTTTTGATTTTTTATTTGGCACCCCGGACAGGTAATGTAATGTAACATATTCAATGTATTTAAACTGACTGTCGTGTAATGCAATAGTCTGTACTAGTTCTGAATGGAAATGAGTAGTAATTTTACTCACCGGTGGAAGGTGGATGTCACGACCGCTGTAGAATGCCCTCTGCAGCGATAGAGGTCGCCGTCACCTGAGTACTGAAGGCCGCCAGTTCCGTTTTGGCAGCCATTTCGAATGTATTTCAGACATGGCTTTAGGAACAAACGTTGCGAGGTCTCGTCTCTTTATAGTTACGATTCTGAGCATATATTCCTGATTTGATATATCTGTGTTAGACCCTGTTTTCGGTTCTTAGGCTTTGGAATCAGATTTTCCCTCTGGATTTGTTTTGTTACACGTTCAGATTACCTGGTTTACGATTTCGGACTGTCTTATGCCTTTGCTTTTGCTTAGTGATTTTACTATGCCTACATTTGGTTCCTACTCCAGTTCGAGTGTGATTTGTAAACCTGCATTTGGTTCCAACTCCCGTTCGAGTGTGATTCATAACAGAAGACCTCGCCAATACATGGAACCAGCAGGTTTGGAGGCTCGCCTGGCTAGACAGGAGCAAAAATAGAGGAAATCGCCGGGTTTCTGCAAGAGATGATGCTGCCTATGGATCCACCCCTGCCTGAAACCATCACGGCTTCTGCAAATGAACCACTGGACCACACAGCAGTTCAGGGAGCAGTACGCGGTACGTCCCAGGTGTCGTCCTCAGTCCACGTGACTCTCCAAGAAAGGTATGATGGCTCATTAGACAAATGCAAGGAGTTTTTGATGGATTGTGGCTTGTATATTGAACATCACCCAGAGCAATTCCAGGTAGAGACTGATAAAATACATTTTGTAATGCTACACACTGGGAGGGCTAAAGAATGGGCCACAGCATTGTGGTCTCAAAACAGCGATGTGCTCTGGTCCAAAGATCAATTCTCCAGATTGTTTAAGGAGGTTTTTGATTATCCTCTTTTTGGTCGCGATGTGGGTACTACACCCTGCGAGCTTCAACAGGGGAAACGCAGGGTGGCGGATTACGCCCTTGAGTTTAGAACTCTCGCCACGGCAAGCAGTTGGAATGACCCAGCGCTTCTCACTATGTTTAAGAAGGGACTCCACCCTGATATCCGGGCAGGTATGGCTGTCCGTGGAGCGGATATGACACTGGACACTTATATTAGACATTCCATTGTGCTCGACAACCTGCTTGGGGAGAGTAGGTCCCTCCGCTCGGGTTCGGAGGACAGAGAGGAAGAGTGCACATTCAAACCTGACCCAGAACCCATGGAGTAGGGTAGAACCCACCTAACCAGCCAAGAACTTCGCAGGTGATTCCAGTTGAGGTTATGTCTGTACTGCAGAGAGGCAGGACATGTTTGCGGTTCATGTCCTAAGCGACAAGAAGTGTGGAGGGAGTTATATGGGCAACTCAACATAAGCGTTAGTCTTTTTTCGGGGTACCACCCAAAATCTAAAGGCCAGACAGAGAGACTAAACCAGGTGGTGAACTCATGGGTTCACCGTGGTCAGGTCTGTCGAGTAAGAAATTAAGTCCTAAGTTTATAGGGACCATTTAAAGTGCTAAAACAGGTTAAAAGCAGTGGCTTATAGGCTAAAGCTGCCACCATCTTACCACATTGCACCTACCTTCCATATATCATTACTAAAATCAGTGTATTCCTCCTCCTAGACGCAACCGGAAGTGACTGAACCCACTATGAAACTGGAGGTTAACGGCTCTCCCCGAGTACAGTGTCAGTAAGCTACTAGACTCAAGGCGTTGGGCTGGACGACTCCAGTATCTGGTAGATTGGGAGAGCTATGGTCCTAAAGAACCCTCATGGGCTCCGGCCTCAAACATACTGGACCCATCTCTCATTGACTCAGTGATTTTTTTTAATTCTAGGAACTAAAAGAAGTCCTGCACCCTGCGAACGAAGTAGACGAGTTGGATCGTAAAACTCTAAGAGTTCACTCAGATAATGTGGGGCCAGGCCATGTAGAGCTTTATAAGTTATAAGAAGTATTTTGTAATCAATGCGGAATTTGACTGGTAACCAGCGCAGTGATGATAGAACAGGAATGATATGATGAAATTTTCTAGTTCGAGTTAGCACTCAGGCAGCTGCATTCTGAACTAACTGAAGTTTATTTATAGATTTACTAGAGCATCCAGTAAGTAAGGCGTTACAGTAATCCAACCTTGAGGTTATAAACGCATGAACCAGTTTCTCTGCATCATTAAAAGAGAGGATATTTCTAAGTTTAGCGATATTACGTAATTGAAAGAAAGCAATTCGAGTGATGCTGCTAATGTGCGCATCAAAAGGAGAGATCTGAATCAAATGTGGACCACCTAAGTTTTTTACAGACGGACTGGGCATACTGAGGGGACAGCACCATCTAGATTTAGGACAGATGTAGCCAACCTGTCTCTCTCACAGCCTTGGGTCCCCACTAATAGGTCCTCAGTTTTATCTGAGTTAAGTAAGAGAAATTTAAATAACATCAAATCTTTTATTTCCTTTACACAGTCCTCGATTTTGTTGATTGTAAGGCTTTGTCATTAGTTTTGGCTGGTATGTTACAGCTGTGTATCATCTGCATAGCAGTGGAAACTAAAATGCCATGTTTTACGAATACACTGAGCCTAGTGGCAGCATGTACAGAGAGAGAGAATAAAAGCAGGCCAAGCCACTGACCCCTGAGGCACGCCATACTTCACTTTTGAGAGGGGCTTAGACCTTTAGAGTATTTATATGAACAAACTGGTACGGTCAGTGAAGTAGGATTAACCAAGAAAGTGCTGATCCCTTAATACCTACAGTATTTTCTAGTCTGTTTAGTAAAACATCATGATCTATAGTGTCAAATGCTGCACTTAAATCTAACAGAACAAGAAAAGAAACACATCCCTTATCTGAGGACATTAACAAGTCGGTTTCGGGCGGTGCGAGGAGGGTTATGTCACGACTGCTGTGGAATGACATCCGCAGCGACAGAGGCCACCCGAGTACTGAAGGCCCCCAGTTCCGGTTTGGCGGCCATTTCAAATGTATTTAAGGTGCGGCTTTAGGAACAAACGCCACTTTATAGTTAAATTCTTAGCGTTAATGCACATATTCCTGATTTGATATATCTGTGTTAGACCCTGTTTTCGGTTCTTAGGCTTTGGAATCAGATTTTCCCTCTGGACTTTGGACTGTCTTTGACGATGCCTTTGCTTATTGATTTAATAAACCTGCATTTGGTTCCTACTCCAGTTTGAGTGTGTTTCGTAACAATGGACACCAGTAGTCGTGATCCACAACAGCTGTGGGCTCAGCCTTGGGTTCCGAGGCGAGCACCTGCCCTCTCGGATGGTGTTTGTCGCAGTTTTTTTTTTTTTTTTTCTGCTGACTACCCCAATCGTTCCAGACTAACAGTGATGGAACCGATCCCTTCTATAATCTAACCCGGCTTCCCCTTTCTATGACACACAGCTCCTCAGGTCTGAAGTGCTGGCTACATACAAATGTACTGCTATGAAGGATGGAAAACTTGGTACTTTTTTCTCACCTAATATTTGAGCAAAAGGGTACGCTGCAGTAGCACTTGCTATGTTTTTCCATTTTGCCTATGCAGTCTAGCGAAAAGGGTCGCAGCAAAAGTTATTTAAGGCTGTTTGAGAGTGAGGTCTCTCATCACATCTTTGGTATTTTGTAGTGCATGAGGTATTGAGGAAAAGGCTGTAACATCTTTTTAGAAGGGTGATAGTAAGGCTTTGCCCGAGGTAATAGGGATTATTAGGATCAGCTTCCAACTGGCTACCTAATTTCGTTTGTGTCACTGTTTTCAGACGCAAGTTTCAGTTTTTTGCTTGTGTCTGAAATTTCTACTTTCGTTGCAAATACAAAAGGGCACTATTACATCAAATCACATGTTCACACTGTAGGCCTGACAATTTGGAAGATCGTTCTAAATTTCTAAATTCTAAATGGAAACAGGGCTAAATTTTAATATAATTTCAATGATTTGCTTAAGTTAACATATTAGGGGAAAAATACAAATTGCTGCAAGTGCAAAGATTTGGGCACCTATTGAGTCACTGTAGTTTCTGCAGATACAGATGTCACATTTTATTTTATTTTCTTCCAACATGTTGAATTCAGCAAATACATACTGTGCATAAACATTAGAAATATGTACTAATGTAGAAATATGATTCATGTCGCCTCACAGCTTCGAGATCCTCGAATCGATCCTGACTCTGGGTTCTGTCTGTGTGGAGTCTGCATGTCCTCCTCGTGTCTGCTTTGGGTTTCCTCCAGGTACTGTGGTTTCCTCCCACATTCCAAAGACCTTTCCAACTTTACTTTTAATATTATAAAACTGTCTTCCAGTCTGTTCTGTGCCCCATAGATTTTGCCATTTATCCTTCAGTTTAGCTTTAATAATAATCATTTAATAATTAAATTTTTTACTGCATTTTTTATTAATCTCTGTTATTCTTTCCTGACAATTTCTTATAGCGACATCTTGCAATATATAGTTTCAGTAATCATCTAGCAAGCCTTGGTCTCTGATGTATGCCCTGTTGTATTTCTGAAATGAGCAAGCAGAAATTTCAGACACGAGCAAAAAACTGAAAACAGTGACGTGAGCTTTCACTGTAGCTGTTTTCGCTCGGTTTTCTTGATTTTCTGCACTCGTTGTGTCTGAATTACTCGATTTAAAATTATTTTGCGCTCTCATAATAAAGATAGTGATCTCACTCCATACATTTCCTAGTTTGTCTCACCATGCTTCCCGGTTAGTACAGGGGTAGCGCATCGATCTGGTAGTTAACCGATCCGGGTTCGATATCTGTTGTGGATGGTTTGTATTAGCGCTTTATTGAAATACAGAAATGTATCTTTTCAGTTACTTCCTGACACAGATCCTTTCTTACCTAATAAGAGCAACTACCTGCACTTGAGTCCTAATTCCGTTCACTACCGTGAACCCTACCAGCTGAAGGATTAAAAGCAGATGAAAAGATCAGCATCTGCAGAGCAGAGTACCCATAAGGGTCTATAGATTTGAAGCAGATCAGACAGGTAAAAAGATGCCAGTCCTTGTATTAATGCCTTGTATGTGAGAAGTAATAGCTTAAAATTTATATTTATATTTATATTTATTTAAAATTTATAATTTATATTTTATTTATTTGCCATGTTCCACCATGCTGGACATGTCTTTTTTCACAATATAGGAAGTCTTGGTTCTTGGTTGGTTTAATAAACAATAGTGAGTATCAGTATGAAAGAAAAAACAGCAGGCACACTGTACCTGCATACTGCTGAATCCTCTTTAGCTCTGTGGAAACTAATTACAATAAAAATATTAGTTTTAAAAAATATCCATATAATCTAATCCAGGACTCCGATAAACCTGTTATTAACAGGTATGTGTAACACATATGTATAACTATATATGTATTTTTTCTTTCTTATTATACAGTGTCTAAAATCTGACTCATTAAAGATTAAGATATAATCATATCATAAGATCTGATTAATATAATTACTATATTAATGATATCATATTTTAATATTTATATTTTATCATATTCTGTATAATATTAATCGTATTTAGAAAATAAAAAATGAATGTCTCTTACCTGTTCCTCTAAATTTCTCATTCAATGTTTTACTGAGCTCCTCAGTGAGAGTTCTCTGGAGTTGTGACAGAGATATCCTCACAAATTCAATACTCAGTTCAGTGTTAATACTGATCTCAGGCCAGCTCTTGGTTTGTGGAAGGTAGCACATGGATGAGTAAATCTACAATAGAGCACCAGAAATTAGACTCTCAGAAAGTAGTAAACTCTCAGCATGGTGAGTGTTGTTCTGTTCTTTGATGATCTGTAGTGAGCTGAGAGAGGAACACTGGCCTGTAGGAGGTGGAGATAATCCTCAGTGTGGGAGAGCTGTTCTAGCTCAGCGGCTCTTCTATGTAGCAGAGTAATTTGCTGCTCCAGCTCTTTAATAAATCCTTCAGCCTGCTTTTCTGCTTCTTTCTGTTTCTCCGCCATCAACTCAAGCAGCTCAGCCTGACTTCTCTCAATGGAGCGAATCAGAGCAGTGAAGACTTCAACACTGTCTGATATCTCTTTCTCTGTGGTTTTCTAAAAGAAGATGTTTTCGCACTCAGCAGCTAGCAATGGTAAAAGTGGCACTCTGATCTTGGAATATAACATTTTTACACACACTGCATCTGCTATGATTTGTATATTGTCAGGTTTCACCCACATTTCTGAGCTCTGTTGAGCATTTGATCTCTTGGATCTTCTTCAGTCTGTCTTGGATCATCTGCTGCACCACTGTATGTGTCTTACCCAGATTAATCTGTATACAGAACAAATTACAGATTAACTTGCTTAACTTTAAGTGCATCCGATTTTAATGCCCAAATGTATACCTAGTTTTGATGAAAGTCCCGCTATCTAGACCATTCTGACCTAGCTGTTAGGAGGTGTTGGGAGCAGTGGTATTGTTCGAACATGCACACAAATCAAACAGGCTCCAGATGGCCCAGACAGTATAAAGGATTGTTTGATCCCATGAACAAGCATGACCAGTTCCCACAGTTTTGTTGTCCACCATCCAGACACAGGTGGCACCTTCACTACACACCTTTGTGTCTACCCAGACCATTTCAAGGTACTTAGCAGAAGGAAATTTGTTATCATGGTGGTCATTACTTGTCCTGTCATTGACAGCCAGCCATCATCATATTCATTTGCAGTCTTGAACAAGAAATCTGGACTGCTATGGACTGGAAATGTTTAGTGACGAATCCAGTTTCTATTTTGGATCTGACGACAGTCAGGTTTGAGTATGGAGGCCTTGTGGTGGGCGCTTCAATCGTGCCTTTGGTGTGGGGAGCCATGGCATACAACAGTCCATCACTTCTAGTAATGATACAAGGGACACTAACTAATCAGCAATATGTGCAAAACATCCTGCAGCCACGTGTTGCCCCTCAAGGCAGGGCTTCCAAATGACATTTTTTAGCAGGATAATGCTCGCCCACACACAGCAAGGGTTTCCGAGGAATGACTCCACCAGACTGCAACACTTCCTTGGCCTGCCCGGCCATCATATATATATATATATATATATATATATATATATATATATACGTATATACGTATATACATATGTATGTATGTGTGTATATGTGTATATACGTATATATATATGTGTGTGTGTGTGTGTGTGTGTATGTATATGTATGTATATGTATGTATATATATATATATATACGTATATATATATATATATATATACACACGTGTATGTATGTACAGTATATATATATGTGTGTGTGTGTGTGTGTGTGTGTGTGTGTGTGTGTGT
>JAJAGP010003209.1:0-80800 GCA_025084515.1 Ancistrus triradiatus
ACACACACACACACACACAGCCTAAATCCTGCATAAACTCTCCTCATTGAGGTATGAATAATAAATGAAGCAACAGATAGCATTCAGAAGAAGCAATAAATATTTGATCAGCATCCCCACCTGTTCTGCGCTGTAAACGTCTCTCTCTGTAGGTGAGGGCCACTGTAAACAACTCTGCTCAGTCCATGGTTGGCAAGAGCTCCCTCCGTTAAGGCTATAGAACCAATGGCAGAGGGCTAGAGCACGAGACACAGAAATTAGCCATCAGGTCAGACAAAACAGAGATAAAGCCGTAAGAAATCCTGCACATACCTCATGATATACTGACGGTTTGGATAAGGAAGGGACTGTGAAAGATAATACTTTGCTTTGACCATCTTTATCGACTATTTCCTGAAACAGAAAAAGAAAGCAGATTTACATTTACAGCATTTAGCAGACGCCCTTATCCAGAGCGACTCATTGATACAATCTTACAATCCAAGCAATTGTGGGTTAAGGGTCTTGCTCAATGACCCAACAGTGGCAGCTTGGCAGAGGTGGGATTTGAACCCTGGACCTTCTGGTCCATAGTCCAGTACCTTACCCGCTAGGCTACCACAGTCCCACATCCCACAGATCAATGCAGGCAAAAATACTGCACTTGATAAGGATTTAAATAGATACTAATCACTTGTCTAAGGTCTGGCGATCATGAAGATCACCTGAAGTGGCTGAGCTGAAGCCACATGCTTGGTTTTTAAGTAGTATCTTTAAAGAAGAGCTCAAAGATGGCCAAAACGTGAGCATAGAGAGGCATTCAGTGGTGTTGCAGAGGTTAAGGCTGATTGTTGGGCCCTTGAGCAAAGCAATGATCATTGCACCACGTAAAATATATATATACACACACACATACATATATAATGTTTCATATACGATCTATATTATATATTAATTATCACTTCAATGCCGTACTTTTCTATGTAGCAAAACCCTGACCTCATTTTAAATCCTGTTTCGCAAAACTAGCCTACCAGTCTGGATTGTCAGTTTAGGAGCTCATAAGCAGCCTACAAAGAAGCCTACACCCACTAATTATGGCAGTACATTTTCCATGCCCTTTATTTGAAACGCCAAAGAACTGCTTTGCTTGTATGACTAAAGACACAGAGCCCTATGATTTGCAGAGAACAGACAACAAAATATGACATATGAATGACAATAGAATTTGGAGGTCTGGAGTTTCTAAAAACATTTCTGAACACATTTAACATTTTCGGCATTTAGCAGACCCCCTTATCCAGAGCGACACAAGTGCCTTGTATTTCTCCAAGCAGACATTACCTCATGCTAGTACAAACAAGCAACAGCCCAAGAACACAATTCAACTAAAATCCTGTCAGGATTTGATGTAGGTAAAGGTGCAACATAATTAATATGCGTTATTATATCATATGATGGCATGATAAGCACATTTTATTAAATATGTACGTAGGTGCTTGATGCTCTTCTTCCTTTGGGGTCTTGAGTGGTGGGTCCAGTCAAGCCAAGCTTGTGTCTCAGAGGTATGAAGTACCTCTGAGAGTTTGATTAGAGTCTGATTAGGGTCTTTAGGTAAGAAGGAGGCAGCCTGCAACTGATTCAGAATGCAGCACCACATATGGTTTTCAAGGAACCCAAGTTCTCTCATGTCACCCCATTGCTGTGTTCCCTTCACTGGTTCCCTGTGGCTGCCCGCATCAGATTCAAAACCATGACGCTCGCCAACAAAGCCAAAAATGGACCAGTGGCCTCTTACCCAACGGCTCTAATCGAACCCTGATCTGTACCCTGAACCTGCGAGACAAGCTTGGCTGAGTAACATTTACATTTACAGCATTTAGCAGACACCCTTATCCAGAGCGACTTACAACTGATACAATCTTACAATCCAAGCAATTGCGGGTTAAGGGTCTTGCTCAAGGACCCAACAGTGGCAGCTTGGCAGAGGTGGGATTTGAACCCTGGACCTTTTGGGCCAGAGTCCAGGGTTCAAATCACAGACGGTCTTGCCATTTTGACAGTGAACTACTTTTGAAACAGCTCACATAAATGACATACAAGTACATAGCTCTGTTAGGCAATCAGGCGGCACACGATTCATTCGCTAGCTCTACATTTACAGCATTTTGCAGACGCTCTTATCCAGACTGACCTACAGAAGTGCTTTGTATTCTTCTTAGCAGACATTACCTCATACTAGTACAAATAGCTCTAGATCATCCAACTAAATCCTGTCAGGATTTGATGTAGGCGAATGCAAAGTCATCTTCACTTAAGTGCTGAGTAAAAAGGTGAGTCTTTAACATTTTGATGTGACTTGACTTGCTAGGTACTTTGCCTATGTATGGCTACATCTGCTCATGAAGCAGACGGTCTGATCCTGAGTGACTTACATCTGGTACAAGATTACAGTTCAAGAAATTGTGGGTTAAGAGCCCTGCTCAAGGACCTAACAGTGGCGGGGTGGGATATGAACCCTGGAACTATCTTCTCCATAGTCCAGTACAGAGCTGGGCAATTAATCGAAAATTAATCGGAACAGACATTCAGAACCATCTTGTCCATGTCAATAATTTCGGTTTCATCTTTTTTTTATCTGTTAATACTTTAAAAACAAATCTCTTAATGTATTCGCTACTGCGATTTACAAATGCTACACAATATGAAAATGACTCCAGAAAATGAAAAGAAATAACCGATGCCACATCCTACTACATCACAAAGGATTGCAATTGCTTGAAATCAGAGATGCACCGATCGATGGGCTGGTTTGCAGTGTGATCGGCCGATCAGTCTCCTGTAGCTAGCTAGATAGCTACACATGCGCACCGCACGGCAGCAACAGCAGCACAAACACTGTGCACTAGACACTGTGCTCTTAATCAATAACTAATTACATTTTCTGTTTTCTCTCCGAGCTGTGTTCCGGTACCAGTTCCAGCCCCACACATGATGTTCATCCGCTGTAGCTCCACTCAAGCTGCTTCCATCATCAGCTCCAGCCCCACCATACCCGGGCCACTTAATGCCGAGTGCCAACTTCACATTTATTCGAACTACGCCTCATGACTTTCGTTTCGTTCTCACATTCTCATCTACGCCGCCCAAGGAGGTTGGGTCCCTTTTTGATTCTGGTCCTCCCAAGTTCTTCCTAATAAACACTCAGGGAGTTTTCCTTGCCACGGTTCGCCCTAGCTTCTCAATTTGGGACGGGACGTAGTGTATTAGGAGATAATCTAACTAAACTTGTAAAGTAGCTTTGCGACATTGCTCCATTGTAAAAAGCGCTATATAATAGATCTGAACTTGACTGACAAACACTGCCCACATGAACACCCCCTGCTTTCATACACATTCATTCATATATAATTCTGCTTGAAATACAGTCAAGCCTTCAACTGTGTGGTCCCTGTTTATGAGACAGCTCTATGCTGACAAACGCTGATGACGAGGAGGGTTACATTTCATTGTGCTCCACTCTACTACTTAGTGGACTACATGGTTTCTTCCCATATAGCGGAAGTATTAGTGAGTAAGCAGGATACAGCGTATTTAGGTTAGCACGCCATGTCTTCATCGTTTCCAGTTCTTCCCAGGGAGTGAGGCTGTTTGGAGTACGCATGACAAAAGTAAGCAGCTGAGGAAGAACTCTCCCGAAAACACTCAAACAATAGACGACAGTTTAAAAAATTTCACATCACCTCTCTGAATACCGTATTTTTCGGACAATAAAGGCGCACGGGGTTTAATCGCGATAATCAATGATCGGCTGCTAACTGATCTAATGTTTCATACATAAAGCGCACCGGTTAAGCCATGACAATGAAACCAGACTCTAGTTTCCGTCGGAAGCTTCAGTTTTTGTCTTTACCTTGTCGCAGGCGTCTTCTTGCTTCCTCCACTTCCGTACCATTGACTCTTAATTTGAATTCTCTCACACTGCTCTATGCCGCATGTTGTACTGCGCGAACTGATAGCGTTGTGTTTGAAATCCGCTTCGCATAAATGAATGAATGCACGTACCCTAATGCTGAAGCACATACCGTATACTCGGTGATGCTTGCGCACTACGGTGCCGTAAGCTTCGTAACTTACCAAGGCCGTGCTAAAACATTTTGACAGATTTATGAGCGCCGTGTACCATCTACAATCGGTTCTAGGTCAGAAAGCACAACCAGAATTAATTCATACATTAGACGCACCGCATTTTAAGGCGCACTGTCGATATTTGAGAAAGTTAAAGGATTTTAAGTGCGCCTTATGGTCCGAAAAACACGGTACATGGAATTTAACAAAGCTAAAGCCAGACATGCAGCTGCTGCTATATTCCTTGTTAATGGGAGACGCTCCCATTAAAAGAAATGCTCAACAAAAACTGTATGCTGTCATTTATAATTCTCAGACAGAAAAAAATTGGCATCGGCCAGCCATATGTATAAAAAAAATTGGAAATCTGAATCAGCCAAGAAATTTGCAATCGGTGCATCTCTAGTTGAAACATTCAATAACTAACCATAAATAGTTCATGTGTGTCCCCTTCAGTTAGTTTAAAATCACACCAATATGCATTCCTTCATGTTTATATTCATTTTTAAATATTTGAGCAGATTATTTAACAAATTATAATAACAAAAAAAAAACACAAAACACCAATCATAATCGAGGTAAAATGTTTAATTAATCGTGATACTGATTTGAGATCATATCGCCCAGCACTAGTTCAGTACCTTAATTCTTAGGCCACCACATATCCTCAGTTCTACCGGGTGCAGTGAACCGGGTTGAGTCCCGGTGGTGCCTTCATGCCACCCATAATTACATATGATAATGTCCCACCACTGCACCAGTGACCACTACCCAGCGCTGGCACTGGCAGTCCATTCAGGGTACATGTTGTGAATTGCGCCAAAGCCTCCGGAGCCTCCTACCGTAACCCTGACCATGATAGGCAGGTTGAAATGTGCAGAACTAATATCCTGAATAAATTCCTAATAGGCAACTTTTCCTCAAGCAAGTTCTCAAAATAGTATGAGACTTGTGTTCCTCATACCTCGCACTGCTTATCAGCTACAATTAACCTGTCTTCCTCATTTGTCTATTATGTTTACAGTACATGTTCGAATTTTATTCATGTAACTGCCAAATTCCAGCAAAGCTCAGCCACAATGGACTTATAGCCTTTGTTGACTGAATGACTTCCTGCAGCAAAAACAGCCATAAATTAAAAGAAAAAAACAACACCAAAAAAATAAATGGTCCTACAGACAATCTATCATATGCATAGAAGCACTGGACAAAAAGTACATTACATTATTAATTACATTCTTATGTTTTATATAACGCATGTGAAACCTACTAAAACAATGCAGCTTTGTATTTGAATGACCAAAGTCCAGCAGGAAAAAAATGATCCCTAAGCTATTAAGGTCAGTGAAGCATAATACCGAGGTCAGTTCCACACACTCCTGTGAGTGATGTGTGCTTAAGAGATAGAGTGCGCAAGCTGCACAAGCTAATGACATGTGCTTGTGTGAATTTGATTATATAAAGGGATGCATCCACGTTAGGCCTTTATCAGACACCGGTCCTTGTTCTGTCATCCCAGCGTACAGAACCAAATCCAGTGTCAATAATGTCAGGGTGATTAAATGCTCCGCACGCTGTGGATGGCAGCTGACTGGCAGATGACCTATTCTGTTATTCAGCCTGCTGGGGAGACGAGAAGCAGGGGAGGAAGCATGAAAGGCATCAGACAGAGGCAGTCCTCCTGGGTTCGCACCTTACCAAGAACATCCATGATCTCCACCATCATGATATCGACGAAATAGAAACACTTTAATGTATGTAATGAACACCTTTGTGATATTCCTGCCATTTCCTCACAATTAGTGCTTCAAAGTAAATAAGACGGTGTATATATACACATCATGCCGAGATCCAAGGAAATTCAGGAACAATTGAGAAAGAAAGTAACTGAGATCTATCAGTCTGGAAAGGGTTATAAAGCCATTTCTAAAGCTTGGGACTCCAGCAAACCACAGTTAGAGCCTTTATCCACCAATGGTTGAAGACATGGACAGTGGTGAACCTTACCCAGATGGACGCCGACCAAAAGTACCCCAAAGCGCAGCGACGACTCATCATAAGAGGTCACAAAGGACCCCACAACACAACATCCAAAGACTGCAGCAGGCCTCACGTGCCTCAGGGTAAGGTCGTGTTCATGCCTCCACCATAAGACTAGAGCCTGGGCAAAAATGGCCTGCATGGCAGAGTTCCAAGATGAAAACCACTGCTGAGCAAAAAAAACATAAAGCTCGTCGCAATTTTCCCGAACACAGCTGATGTCCGCCAAGACTTTTGGGAAACATTCATGTGGCTGACGAGACAAAGCTGAACTCTGTTTTGGAAGGGTGTGTCCCATTAATCGGGGTGTAAAAGTACCACAGCCATTTCAGAAAGAACATATACCAGCAGTAACATATGGTGGTGTAGTGTGATGGTTCTGTTTTACTGCTTCAGACCTGGAAACTTGCTGTGATAATGGAACTATTAATTAGTCTGCTTTCTACCAAAAAATCCCTGAGGAGAATGTCCGGCCATCTACTCGTGACCTCAACTGAAACGAACTTGGGTTCTTCTGCAGGACAATGATCCAAACACACCACAAGTCCACCTCTGAATGGCTGAATGGCCTATTCAAAGTCTGACCTGAATCCTACTGATATCTGTGTCATGACCTTAAATAGGCCGTTCAATGCGCGAACACCCCCAGTGTGTCTGAATTAACACCTTCTGCAAAGATGAGTGGCCAAAATTCCTCCACAATGCTGTAAAAGACTCACTGCAAGTTATCGCAAAAGCTTGGTTGTAGTTGTTGCTGCTAAGGGTGGCCCAACCAGTTATTAGTTTTAGGGGGCAATCACTTTTTTACACAGGGCCATGTAGGTTTGGATTTTTTTCTCCCTTAATAATAAACACCTTCATTTAAAAACTGCATTTTGTGTTTACTTGTGTTGTCTTTGACTAATATTTAAATTGGTTTGATGTTCCAAAACACTTAAGTGTGACAAACATGCAAAAAAAAAAAAAAAAAGGGAAATTGGGAAGGGGGCAAACACTTTTTCACATCACTGTATCTCCTTCATAAATCAGGGAGCACCTGTACAATATACCTCCATTAATGCATATAATGCCTTACACAGTGTGGATTTTATGGGGGTCTGGAACGGATCAATTCAATTTACATTATTCCATAGAGGAAACAGTTGCCAGGGACTCATCATTTTCGGTTCTCGACAAGCCCTCTGGAATGAATTAACATTGAGAACCGAGGTACCCCTGTACTATGTTTGAAATATCTGTTTTTCCAAATCAGCCATAAAGTACATCTCAGTCCACTTACATGTATTTATTACCTAGACTTTTTAACTGTATAGTAATTATGAGCCATTTGACCAAAAACTACGTAAACGACTGAGTTCAAGCCAGATGGTTAAGACCTGAGTGAAAGTGAGACTGACCAGGTTGTAGATGCCAAGGAGAAGAGCCTCGATGCAGCCGCTGCGATGGGGGTTCCGGCTAGCTGCCACCGACAGGTAACTCCACACTAGCTCGGGCAGGAACTGCAGCGTGAAGCGCTGGAGATGATGCACACCACTCCTATAGAACTCAAACAGCTGGTGACATACAGGCTCCAGGAGCTGAGAGGCACACAGAGATGAAAGAAGCACAATTAAAGCTTTCACATAAGCAAATCACATAACCATATAAACACACCAGCTTCATACCTGTACTATGGATTCCAGGTAGAGTGTGAATTTAATGCTTATGGTAATTATTAGGAGTTCACACATGTATTGTAAGTAGGAATGCACCGAATGTTCAGCAACTGGAATTATTTGGCCGAAAACGGCAAAGAAAAAAACATACAAATAAAAAAATAAGTGAAAAACCCATATAATTTACACCAAACCATGAAGTTTTGATGATCCAATCAAATCACAACCAGCGTGGAGCTCTTTGTAAATGCAGCACACATGTCAGCTGTGTTGAAGCAGGGTTCTACAGTTTTGCTAAATGACCTAATGTAAATCTTAATTAGCACCTTCTTTAGGTACATACTTAACACCTGAGACACAGAACAAGAGACGCAATGCAAGTCAGTCATTTTATTTAATTTTTAAGTCTTCCACACATTCCTGCAATTAAATGTGATACATATGTATGTACTAAACTAATTTAAAATAAAAAAAACACATTTCAATGATTACGAATTATTTTTATTTTGTTTTAGTAAGAACAGCTCAGAAACTGTTCCCTAGTCCCATGTTTATTCATGCCTACTTTGGAGGAATAAAATAAAAAGAGAGGAATAAAGTAAAAAGAGAAATGAAACAAAAAAGCTTTTGTGCTTGAATAAACTGTGAAAAACATGGTCGATGTTCAGCATTCTGCCAAAAGCTTCATTTTGTTCGGTTTCTGCCAAAATTTTCTTTTCTCATTTTGGTGCATCCCTACTGATAAGCATACAAATCTCCAGTTCCCTGTAGAGTTTTGCATACAGCTCATAGGGGAACAAAATAGGAACTTGTAGGAACACTTAGTTCCCTATGACGTTGAGGCCAGGCAGTTATTGGCAGTGAGAAGAGTGTTCAGCAATGAGGCACTAAGCCTCAGGTGTATATTGGTTTGGATGTAGCTTGTTTGCTTGGTTATTTAATGTCGCCAACAGCATCAATATATATATATAGGAATGCATCGTATATATATATATATATATATATATATATATATATATATATATATACACACATACATAGAGACCTCCCTCCTCCCCTGCCCCTTTTACCTCCCTCTCCCCCCCCTTTCCCATCTTTTCCTTTCCTTTCCCCCCTTCCGACCCTATATATATATATAGATACACACAGACATACACACACACACATACACAAACATACACATCTACCCTATCGATCTATCTATCTATCTATCTATCTATCTATATATATATATATATATATATATAATATATATATATATATATATATATATATATATATAGATATATTATATATCGAGAGAGAGAGAGGAGAGAGAGAGAGAGAGAGGAGAGAGAGAGAGAGAGAGAGAGAGAGAGAGAGAGAGAGAGAGATAGATGTGTGAATACATACATACATACACATACACACACACACCCACTTTGAATTGTATGGTATTACATATCAGGACATAATAAATCATCTGATCCTTATAAGGTCTTAAAATGAGGTAAATACTACAGAGACACCGATCGACCGGCTGTGAACAGTGATCGGCCAATCGGTCTCATATAGCCAGTTCCGTGCCAGTAGCCTTTAATCTATACCTGTGGGCCTGTGACACCGACAGCGGTACAAACAGAGCCACACACATGAACAGTACAGTGCTCTGACTAACATTAATTCAGAATTCAGTTCATGATCTTTAAATTTAAACAGTTAATGCTCTGTCCCTACATGTCTGTTTCCCGGTCCCTTTAGTGCTTAATGTTTAATGCGTGGCTTAACATTTATAGTGCGACTCGATCGTCTGGTTATTGTTGGGTTCTTGTGCGTCTGTGATCTGTGTGTGTATATGTCTTATGTTATGTCTTATTAGGTGATAAAAGCTCGCAAAGCATGTTTTTGTGTTGTACCATTTAAGCTCTGGATTTAGCGTAAAGAGTGTGTTTTATAATACTACTACTACTAATAATATATCCAATATTACATATTAGTGAGTGGCAAAAGTATGTGAACCTTTGCTTTCAGTATCTGCTGTGACCCCCCTGTGCAGCAATAACTGTAGCTAAACGTTTCCTGTAACTGTTGATCAGTCCTGCACACCGGCTTGGAGGAATTTTAGCCCATTCCTCCATACAGAACAGCTTCAGCTCTGGGATGTTGGTGGGTTTCCTCACATTAGCTGCTCACTTCAGGTCCTTCCACAACATTTCCATTGGATTAAAGTCAGGACTTTGACTTGGCCATTCCAAAACATGAACTTTAACCATTTTTTGGTAGAACGACTAAATGATGGACTTTGAATTGTTTGGAAATGGCCTTATAGCCCCGTCCAGACTGATGGGCAGCAACATCTGTTTCTCTAAGATCATCAAGCATCAGGCTGCTACGTACCATCTTGATTCCTCTGAAAGCAGTAAGAGCATACTTAATTTTTCACACACTGCTTCTGCATTTTGACCTAGTTTTCATTAAATAAATAATGATACGGTGTAATTTTTAATCCTTCTAAGGACCAGATGTTTTTTATTATGATGATGTCCTGATAGGGCTGTGAGGTATATCGGTATTAAATTGAATATCAGCATGACGCTGTTTCATTATATGGATTTTTCCATTACCGTGGTGAAGTCAGAAAAATAATAGACGTAAACAAACTGGAAAAACACGGAAAAAAGGAAAAGCAAAAAATTTCTGCTGAAATTACTCACTTACATGTTACTCCATATGTTTTGACTCAACTTAATGTTTATTATGACTTCTTTTGAATGGCATTGAGAAGTGATTAATAATAAAAAATAATGAAGTCTTTTATTGCATTTATATTTTGGAATATCATGATATTATATCTGTGGTAGCCTAGCGTAGCGGGTAAGGTACTGCACTATGGACCAGAAGGACCAGGGTTCAAATCCCACCTCTGCCAAGCTGCCACTGTTGGGTCCTTGAGCAAGACCCTTAACCCCCAATTGCTTGGATTGTAAGACTGTATCAATTGTAAGTCGCTCTGGATAAGGGCGTCTGCTAAATGCTGTAAATGTAAACGTAATGTAACCAAACCATACAACTTTCAGACTACACAACACGGCTAAACAGCATTAATCATTTCTGAAAATCCTTCGTTTTAGAAACAGCGTGCAGATGGTGCACTTGGATATTGTGGCGTGAAGGCATATACAGGGCTATTTCAGTGATGGTGGCTTTGGGAGTTAGTCAGCACAGACTAAAATGGAAAATTTTGCCCAAAGAGCCCCAGCTAACGCCAGACTGGTGAGAGCGCACACACCCTCAAGGTCTAACACACATTTTCAGATCCACGCCGCCCTTATTTTTCTTTTACCCAAACCTACAGGCATGTTAAACAGCCCAAATACAGAACGTTATAACCAGAGCAATTAGGGACTGAAGCAGAAGCCTTACATCACTGTAGTTCTCTCGTATAACTTTATAGAGTGCGGGAACCAGCGAGCCCTTTCCCTTCAGAGACACAGCATAGCTGGAGATGGCTGTCTCACGAAGCGTCTGCAACAAACACAACAGAGTGAAAGGTCACAGAGAGAATAACGTTTGCACAAAGTTGCAGTGAAGAACAACAACATGTAATAGTACTGATGAGTCAAAACATGCCTGAAGAGCACAAAGAATGGGGTTTTGCATTCTAGCCACTCGTCAAAGCCAAAACGGAGATACAGCCTAACGCCTAAAGAGGTGCGTGACTGGCATAGTACTATGAGTGGAATGCCAGTCCACTACAGGACAATGCAAATGTATAGTTTCACACCTATGGACAACTGTATGGTGTCAATTAACCTACTGGCATGATTTTGGGATGTGGGAGGAACCTGGAGTACACAAGAGGGTGGACTCTTCACTTTGAGGACCACAAACATCAAGAACTCATGAAGAAGTGATGCTTTAGTAATGCTTAACATTCATGTTCTACCTTAATAACTACATGATGCATGCATGAGACACTTTATGCATGTTCATGATGACCCGTGATGTATTACATGTATGAATTAATGATTACTCCCTCATGAAATACTGCCTGAATTAATGCTATTTCTCGTTTGTTTATTTGGTTTTTTTATCATCAGCATCAATGGCTCTTTAATGACACAAGGTTACTTTGAAACTAGTCATACATACATACACTCGGATTGGGCCAATTTAGCATAATCAATTAAGCTGATGCAGATCTTTGGACATTGGGAATTTGGAGCACCCCGAGTAAAACCACCAGGACACGCAAACTCCGCACCGGGGGAGTCCGAGCTCAGGATTGAACCGAAGATGCTGGAGCTGCGATGTGTTCATGATAACTTCTGAGCCACCACTTCGCCCACTATTTCATGTTCCCTCACTGTAAAGTGTTACCAAGATCTGATTACACAGCAGCTTAAGGAAAAGAGGTGGAGCAGATTTTGAGATACTAGTCTATTGTGCCAGTGACATTGGCAAAGGTCATATTGGATTAGTAGGATTTGCACATGTATCTAAACACAATATTTATGAAGGTACATGTAATTATACAAGTACAAACTGAAAGAAAATATTTAGATACAACATGATAATATAAGTAAAACCACTGGCTTAATACTGTGTTGATCCCATCATGCCAAAAAGGCTCTGAGCCATCAAAGTATGGACTCCACAAGACCTCTGTGGGGCCTCCATAGATCGTACTTGTTTATCAAGCACATCCCACAGATGCTCGATCAGACTGAGATCTGGGGAATTGAGGCCAAGCAAACACCTTGAACCCGTCTGTCATGTTCCTCGAAGTATTCCTGAACATTGTCTGCAGTGTGGCAGGGCACATTATCCTGCTGAAAGAGGTCACTGCTATTATGGAATACCACTGGTTTGAAGGATAGTCTGCAGTGATGTTTAGCTAGGTGGTACATGTCACAGTACCTTCTAGACGAATGCCAGGACCCAGAGATTCCCAGCAGAACACTGCCCAGAGCATCACACTGTCAGTGTTATTCATGTCACCTGTCAGTAGATTTAATGTTATGGCCTATCGGTGTATGTCTGTTGGAAATGCTGTGCTGTAAGATGTCAGAAGCACATGGCTTCAAGATAAACCTGAATATTTACCACATTCCCTCATGTACTCATGTACAATGCATGTTTTTTGACTGCAGAAACACACATTGATGAGTGGACAGTGTCATCCTGACAGCAGCAATAACGCAACATACACAACAAAGTACTTGTCTAAAATATGGGCCAAATCAAAAATGGGAAAAATCACTATTGTTCCACTCAGTGGTAATTAGGGCTGTGTGTGTATATATATATATATATATATATATACACACATATACATACACACACACACACACACACACACACACACACACACACACACACACACACACACACACACATACTGGTCCTTCTAAAAATATTAGCATATTGTGATGAAGTTAATTCTTTTCCGTAATGTAATGAAAAAATTTAAACTTTCACATATTTTAGATTCATTGCACACCAACTGAAATATTTCAAGTCTTTTATTGTTTTAATACTGATGATTTTGGCATACAGCTCATGAAAACCCAAAGGAGAGTTGGCAGGCCAATTGAGCACAGTAATACCATGGTCAGTAAACCATTTACCAGTGGTTTTGGCACTGTGAGCAGGTGCCAGGTCGTGCTGAAAAATGAACTCTTCGTCTCCATAAAGCTCTTCAGCAGATGGAAGCATGAAGTGCTCCAAAATCTCCTGATAGCTAGATGCATTGACCCTGCCCTTGATAAACCACAGTGGACCCAACACCAGCAGCTGACATGGCACACCCAGACCATCACTGACTGTGGGTACTTGAAACTGGACCTTCAGACATTTTGGCACATTTCCTTCTCCCCAGGTCTTCCTCCAGACTCTGGGCACCTTGATTTCCGAATGACATGCAAAATTTGATTTCCATCCGAAAAAAGTACTTGGACCACTGAGGCAGCCAGTCCAGTGCTGCTTCTCTGTTAGCCCAGGTCAGGCGCTTCTGCCGCCGTTTCCCCTCCCCCCCTTCAAAAAAGGGCTTGACCTGGGGAATGCGGCACCTGTAGCCCCATTTTCCTGCACATGCCTGTGCACGGTGGCTCTGGAATCGGCCCTTCTCCACAATCCTCCTCCAGGGTCCGGTCACCTCTCTCGTGTGCAGCGTTTTCTGCCACACTTTTTCCGTTCCCACAGACTTCCCACTGAGGTGCCTTTGATACAGCACTCTGGGAACAGCCTATTCGTTCAGAAATTTCTTTTCTGTGTCTTACCCTCTTGCTTGAGGGTGTCAATGATGGCCTTCTGGACAGCAGTAGTCAGGTCGGCAGTCTTACCCATGATTGCGCGGTTTGAGTAATGAACCAGGCTGGGGAGTTTTCAAAAGCCTCAGGAATCTTTTGCAGGTGTTATGAATTAGGTAATAGCTCGTTTTAGAGAACCTTTTCATGATATGCTAATTTTGTGGATTTTGGGGATTTTGGGGTTTCATGAGCTGTATGCCAAAAAAAAATCATCAGTATTAAAACAATAAAAGACTTGAAATATTTCAGTTGGTGTGCAATGAATCTAAAATATATGAAAGTTTAATTTTTATAATTACATTACGGAAAAATATTAACTTCATTCACAATATGCTAATTTTTTGAGAAGGACCAGTATATATATATCTATATACAAAAAAAAGTGATTTAGTCAGCCACTGATTGTGCAAGTGTCCTACTTAGAAAGATGAGAGAGGTCTGTAATTTTCATCATAGGTACACTTCAACTATGAGAGACAAAATGAGAAAAAAAAATCCAGGATTTTTTAAAGAATTTAATTTACACGGAGGGGACCTGATGAATGGACCTGCAGAGAGCTGGGACAAAGTAACAAAGGGCTACCATCAGTAGCACACTACACTGAGAGGGACTCAGATCCTGCCAGTGCCAGGCGTGCCCCCCTACTTAAGCAATACATGTCCAGGCCCGTCTGAAGTTTGCCAGAGAGCATATGGATGATCCAGAAGAGGACTGGGAGAATCTCATGTGGTATTTTGGCAAAAAACTCAAACTGGAGGAAGAAGAATGCTGAGTTGCATCCCAAGAACACCCATGACCTACTGTTAAGGCATGGGGGTGGAAACATCATGCTTTGGGGCTGTTTTTCTGCAAAGGGGACAGAATGAATCCGTGTTTAAGGGAAGAATGAAACAGGGCCATGTATTGTGAGATTTTAAGCCAAAACCCTCCTTCCATCAGTGAGAGCATTGAAGATGGGAACATGGGGCTGGGTCTTACAGCATGACAATGATCCCAAACACACCGCTCGGGCAACAAGGAGTGGCTCCGTAAAAAGCATTTCAAGGTCCTGGAGTGGCCTAGCCAGTCTCCAGACCTCAGCCTCATAGAAAATGTGTGGAGGGAGTTGAAAGTCCGTGTTGCCCCAAAACGAGAGATCTGCATGGAGGAATGGGCCAAAATACCAGCTACAGTGTGTGCCAACCTGGTAAAGACTTACAGGAAACGTTTGACCTCTGTCATTGCCAACAAAGGTTTTGTTACAAAGTATTGAGTTGAACTTTTGTTATTGACCAAATACTTATTTTCCACCATGATTTACAATTAAATTCTTTAAAAATCCTACAATGTGATTTCCTGGATTTTTGTTTCTCATTTTACACATCAAGTAGGAGAACTTGCACAATCAGTGGCTGACTAAATACTTTTTTGCCCCACTGTATATCACAATGTTTATTTTCACAATATACTACATTGATTTTCAGGTCAAAACATCGATTTTTTGAAGTACTGTTTATTTTATTTTATTTTTATTTATTTATTTATTTTTTTAAATGGGGTATAAACTACAATCTCCGATCCTGTAGATGTCACATTACAGTGTTTTGACTCAATTTGTATGCTGAATTATTAATGTAAATGAGAAGCATTAAGATGGCTCAGATTGTACACCGTAACTTGTATTTCAGCTGTTTTTATATTTTCAGTGAACAATGTGGAATATCGCAATATATCGCAATATGATTCGTATCGCAATGTATCGTGATATACTCGTTTCGTGATCATGTATCGTGATGCATATCATATCGTGAAGTCCTTTCTGATACCCACCCCATGGCACTGGCCTCAAACAGGTGATGAGTAGTTAAAGTGCTTCACAGTTAGTGTACTGTGAGATCAAATGTTCTCTATATGGTTCAAATCTGAACTCTGACCAGGCCGAAACATGAGCCTGACGGACCGTGGCAGATTACTAACAACTAATCCTTTAAGAAAAAACAAGACAACATATTTTGGAAGATTATGAGCACCAAGCCCTGTTAAGTTTGAGTCAAACATTTAAACCAAAACCAAATGATCAAAATTTAAAACCAACATACCAATAACAGATATTGAAACAGTTTATCTGAAAACGATTAATATCAAAATCAAATAAAAACAGACTAATCCATGATATCCCTTTACACTAAACTCATTTTTAAAATCGCGTCTCATTTTTAAAGCTTCCTCTGAATACTGCAATTGCAGTGCAGAAGGTGGGCTTTTGTCAGAACACAAGTGACACAGAACACAGTTATGCAATACAGTTCCACTCATTCACAGATGCCAGCACAAAGCAGCATTAGAGAAAGCAGAGTCCAGACCATGAGGTGCAAAGGGGAGAAGCTCTGAGACTTCGAATCAAGTGGAGAACCCATCCTATTCTGGGTCAGACCCAGGAGCCCTAGCCAAATACGTTG
This sequence comes from Ancistrus triradiatus, assembly GCA_025084515.1. Classification (NCBI taxonomy): domain Eukaryota; kingdom Metazoa; phylum Chordata; class Actinopteri; order Siluriformes; family Loricariidae; genus Ancistrus; species Ancistrus triradiatus. The sequence continues at coordinate 16,532 of JAJAGP010003209.1, forward strand.
GTACCTCAACACTCGACCACCTCGGAACTCGTTGAAATCAGTTCTCGACACATTTTGCCTACCAAAATTTCTCGGTTCTCGTCGTTTGCTCGGTACTCTGCGCACTTGTTTCAGCCGTGCGACTCGTTTCAGCCGAAACTCGATTCACGATTCAGTAAACAGTGATTCAGTGATTCAGTTTCACAATAGCTCTTGCTCAGAGAAGATCTTTGCTGTGTTTACTGAGTTTTTCTTTATTTTTACATCTACAGTAATGTATTTAGTGCAAATAAGTCTCCGTGGGTCCTAAATAGATTAGTTTCTGAAGAATTGAATGCTGCAGAACACAGACTGCAGTTAGCCTAGCAGCTATCCCAGCATTCACCAATAGAGTAAGTGTTTTGCTGTACAATACAACTCCATTAATGCATATAATGTCTTATACAGTGTGGATTTTCTGGGGGTCTGGCAACAGATTAAATCAGTTTACATTATTCCTTATGGGGAAAATTTGCTCAGTACTCGTATTTGGTTCTCGACAAACCTTCTGGAACGAATTAATGACGAGAACCGAGGTACCACTGTATAAAGAAAATGAAGCAGCGGGGACATAATACGCCACCCAAGGAGGTTGGGTCCCTTTTTGAGTCTTGGTCCTCCCAAGGTTTCTTCCTATAACACTCAGGGAGTTTTTCCTTGCCACTGTCGCCCTAGGCTTGCTCAATTTGGGATTGGACGTAGTTATTAGGACATAATCTAAACTTGTAAAGTTGCTTTGAGACAATGCTCCATTGTAAAAAGCACTATAGAAATAAATCTGACTTGACTTGACACAATACCGAACTACTGATGGGAAAGTCCAGGGTTCAAGTCTCAGTATGGCAAAGTAGGCAGTGTTAGTTCTTTTAGCAAGGCTCTTCGATCTTAAAATGCCCTGACAACAGTAAATGCCTGTGATGCAACTGGTAGAAATGTCATGGCATCATATTGCCGAGATCTAGTCAAATCCTACACAAGACATATAAGGAGATTTGTAGAGGAAAACCAAATGAACTGCCCAGCTGTGGCGCTTGAGGGGATTTCCAAAGGACGTCGTTTCAATATGCCACTCTGTTCTCTCTGCGCCTCTTATTTCTCTACAGAAAGCCACCCACCATGCAGCGAGACTTCCTCTACAGCCTACGTGCAGAGGCAGAGGGTCCTTCTGGCACACTTCACCATCATCACTCGAGGTGATATCAGTGTGCATGCAAGTGTGTGTGAGAGAGAATGGGATTTGGAGAGCATGGCAAAAGGAAGGAAGGAAGGAAAAAAGAAACAATGTTGGCTACAGAGAGGGAGATCACATTTAACATGAAGATGAGAGAGGTAAATGGACTGATACGCTTCAGGCAAACATGCCACTACAGCTGTCTGTCCCACTCCATGCAGGCAGGGTCAAAAGACAGCTCTGAGGGAAAAGAAATCGGGTCTCACCTTAAACTCAGACAGCCATTCCTCCACCACACCTTGGTCCATGGCCAGCATCGTTCTTCATCTGGTACAAAGAACTGTCAATCTGTAAAGCACAAGTTTGACGTGTCAGTTATTGACATGTAATGTAACTAAGTTACTTTTCTAAATGAAAACAGGTTAACATAACCTTTCAAAGTTACACAGTGACAAAAAGTTGCTTGTAATGTACAGTGGTATCTCGGTACCAGGCAAATGTTTCCCATAAGGAATAATGTTAATTGAAGTAATCCGTTCCAGACCTCCAGAAAATGCACACTGTATGAGGCATTACATGCATTAATGGAGTTGTATTGTACAGGTGCTCCTGATTTACGAAGGAGATATGTGCCGACACATCCATCATAAGTTAAAGGCATCATGAACTGAGGAGTTTAATAAGTGTTTGGTGTATCATGACGAAGGCATTCTTATTCGCCAGCTTCTTATTCACATTTTCTGATCCACCTTAATAGACTGCAGTTTAAAACACTTACATTAACATACAGTTGGCCAAAACCAGACCAGTGCTGAAAAATCTAATTTAATTTAGTGATTAACGGACTGAAAATGAAAAGTAAATGCAAAACATTTACTCTACGGATGAACTCCGGGTTAAACTAACTGCAGCCTGTGTTCTGGAACATTCAATTCATGTTTTGCTTTCGGTTGGCTCTTATTAACTAACCTTTTAAGAGACTTACTTGCATTAAGAATACAGAACTGTAGATAAACACGTGAACATCTCTGAGTAGGCTTTTGTGAACTTGGATCACTGAATCACTGTGTGCCAAGTCGTGAATCGAGTTTTGGTTCAATCGAGTCACATGGCTCGACTCATAGTCAAGTCAAGTCAAGTCAGATCTATTTCTATAGCGCTTTTTACAATGGAGCATTGTCTCAAAGCAACTTTACAAGTTTAGATTATATCCTAACAACTACGTCCAATCCCAAACTGAGGAAGCCTAGGGCGACAGTGGCAAGGAAAAACTCCCCAAGTTATAGGAAGAAACCTTGGGAGGACCAAGACTCAAAAAGGGACCCAACCTCCTTGGGCGAGTTTAAGTTTAAGCAAGTGCGCCGAGCATCGAGCAAACGACAAGAACCGAAACAAATTCTTCTAGTTAAAATGCATCCAGGACCGAATTCGACTAGTTCCGAGATGGTCGAGAACCGAGGTACAACTGTACAAGTAATTATTCGAGTAAATGCTGAAAGAAACTGGGCAGATTGTGGTGCAATTACAGTTCAAGTAAGTCTGTGTCTTGTTTATGTCACATGAATACAGAAGAAAAAAGCAAGATGAGAGTAAATAGTGATCACCAAATAAAAATGGGATAATTTTAATATGTTTGTTAGTAATGTTGTGCTGGAAGATGTCAGAACAACAAGGCTTCAAAGAAAACAGTCTTAACCACATTCCCTCAGGTTACTGCTTTCAGACAGACAGATGTTTTAGACTGCAGCAGCACACATGACATCAGTGTCCGTTTCATTTAAGCCAAGACCTCCTAACACCAGCAGTAACACCACATAGATTGAGAAGTATTACCAATTCTTGTTGAGCTTTATGAATCATTCAACAAGTGACCGAGTGATATCAGTGACAGAAACAGCTGTACGCTTCTCTCACACATCCAGTGGCAGTCACTAATGAATAGGTTCAGCCACAGAACATCTGGCTGCTTCATAGAATCATTTACTTACAAGGCTCAGAGGCAAAGCCACATTAGATAAAGCTACTCTAGTACCGCAGGTCCTTCTGTAAGTGGGTTACGCACATGTTTTTCTTAAACTGAAGCATGCAGATATGTTATTAATGTGCAGTGACACTAATTTGATGACCTGTAGTGGATTAAAAAAAAATATTATATTACTCATATGAACAGCACAGAGCGTGTCTCACTTGTTGGATGGACACATTAATGCCCCAATCAGATCTTTAGACTTTGATCTCAGGGAGTACATTCATTATCTGATGATACTGATATACATTTTTATAACTAATACATAAAGCTGCACAGTTCACTCGTCAAGTCCAGATTTTGCTGCATAACTAAATATCTGTACATTAAACTAAATGACTGCTTTGTTAAATAACACAAGAATGAAACCAAAAAGGTAAAACAATTCTCAAATTAAAACAAACATTATATTTAAAAAGATTTAAACCCATCTGTTCCAGGGATGTCTGTGCATATTTCAACAAGGCAATGTATAGGGTATAGGTACTGGACTGGCCTGCCTGCAGTCCTGACCTGTCCCCAATAGAGAATGGGTGTAGAATTTTGAAACAAAAAAATGCATCAACGATGACCTTGTACTGTTGCAAGTTTTAAGACGTGTTTGCAGAAAGAATGGGAAGAATGAAACACTAAAAACAAGTGTTGTGAGAAGCAATATTACAACATGGTAAACGCTGTACCACCCCAACTGTTTTTGGAATGTGTTGAAGGCCAGAAATGCAGGAATGGATGTTTATTAACAAATGAAACGAAGGTGACGGGACAAAATCTGAAATATCTTAGGTTCATACTGTCTGAAATTAAATAAAAGTCAAAGTAAATGCATTTTTTAATTTGCACTATCCATACCACCCTGACTTTTTCTGACAGCAACTAGCAAAGTCCTGTTTGTGACTGAAATATTCATCTCAACTAGTTCAAGTCATTTCACTTTTGCAAGTCACCAGTTTAAACACAGCCTGACCTAGATAAACGGGCTTAAATAGAAATGGAACAAGCTTTATATTAGATAGGCATAAAATAAGAAAGGCCCACATTCGGATATAACTGGGACATTCCTATTTAACAGGCTTTTATTGTTCATTCATTTTCTACCCGCTTAAATCCAAATTCAGAGTTACTGGTAGATGAGAAAGAGTTCAAATTTGGTGACACTGGCCTCGAAATTCTCAGATCTCATTCCAACTGGGCTTTCTGTGGATGGCTTGGAACCAAATAAAATATGGAGGCCTCACTTCAACAACTTACAGGATTTAAAGGATCTACCTCTGATACTTTCAGAGATCTTGTGGATGATTTTTATGGTATTACAAGGTGTATATATTAGGGATGCACCCAATATTCAGCAACCAAAATTCTTCGTCCAAAACGGCAAAAAAAATAAAAATAAAAAACACTTTTCAACGTACAGTGAGGCAAAAGTATTAGTTCAGCCACTGATTGTGTAAGTTCTCCTACTTAGAAAGATGAGAGAGGTCTGTCATTTTCATCATAGGTTACACTTCAATCTATGAGAGACAAAATGAGAAACAAAATCACAGGAAATCACATTGGTAGGATTTAAGAATTTAATTGTAAAATTATGATGGAAAATAAGTATTGGTCAATAACAAAAGTTCAACGCAATACTTTGTAACATAACCTTTGTTGGCAATGACAGAGGTCAAAACCCCAGTGCTTCACAGAAGGTATGGTGCTCCTTTCCCTCCGTTTTTACCAAAAGTTCTATTTGGTTTCATCTGACCAAATGATATTCTCCCAATCCTCTTCTGGATCATCCATATGCTCTCTGGCAAACTTCAGATGGCCTGGACATGTACTGGCTTAAGCAGGGGGACACGCCTGGCACTGCAGGATCCGAGTCCCCTCTCGGCGTACTGTTTACTGATGGTAGCCTTTGTTACTTTGGTCCCAGCACTCTCTGGCCCCCCACCCCAGGTCATTCATCAGGTCCCTCCGTGTAGTTCTGGGATTTTTGCTCACTCTCTGTTCTCATGATCATGTTGACCCCACAGGATGAGATCTTGCGTGGGGTCCCAGATCATAGGGGATTATCAATGATCTTGTATGTCTTCCATCTTTCTACAATTGCTCTCCCACAGTTGATTTATTCACACCAACCTGCTTGCCTATTGTAGATTCACTCTTCCCAGCCTGCTGCAGGTCTACAATTTTCCTTCCTGGTGTCCCTTCGACAGCTCTTTTGGTCTTGGCCATGGTTGAGTTTGGAGTCTGACTGTTTTGAGGCTGTGACAGGTTGTCTTTTATACAGATAACGAGGTCAAGCAGTGTGCCATTTAATACAGGTAACGAGTGGAGAACAAAAGAGCTTCTTAAAGAAGAAGTTACAGGTCTGTGAGAAGCCAGAAATCTGCTTTGTTTGTGGGTTGACCAAATAACTTATTTTCCACCATGGATTTACAATTAAATCTATTCTTTAAAAATCCTACAATGTGATTTTCCTGGGATTTTTTTCTCATTTGGTGTCTCTCATAGGTTGAAGTGTACCTATTATGAAAGTAGGAGAACTTGCACAATCAGTGGCTGACTAAATACTTTTGCCCCACTGCAAGTGAAAAGACCGAATCATTTATACCGAATGACGTTTTAATGACGCGATCAAATCACAATCAGCGTGGAGTGAGGTGCTCTTGGTAAATGCAGCAAACATGTCGGCTGTATTGAAACAGGGTTCTACAGTGCGAGCGTTTTGTTCGCATTTGCTAATTGACTTAATATAAATATTCATTTGCTCCTTCTTTTTTTTTTTTTTTTAAGAAAGAAATAAGTGTGCCACTCCACTATCGCTTTTACCAAGTGTTCATCGTGTCTGACTCAATACCTAGTGAGTGCCTACTTCCCATGTAGGGCCGTCTCTAGGAGAGCTTTCTAACCAATGCAACCCTAAGACCTTTTAATGAGACAGTGTACCTGATTACTGATTGAGTCACAAGCATTTATATGTGAAATATGTAAGTACATGTACATAATTAAACACATATTTAACACCTGAGACACAGAACAGCAGGTGCAATGTAATTAAATCGTTCTATTTTATTGTGCAATAAGCAAAGTTGGATTATTTCCTCACCCTGCCTTGCCAAAAAGGAACATACAATTTTTCTTGTCCCATCTTTATTCATGTCTAATCTGGAGGAAAAGAGAAATGAAATAAAAAATAAATAAAACTTTGTGCTTGATTAAACTAAGAAACCCTTATTACACAGTAAGAGGACTGCCGGTTCTCGTAGTTGACGTACTGGATGCAGGAAATACCGGCAAGCAAAAGAGCTCAAAAACTTTGACAAGGGTTTTGTCTGGCTGTACCCACAGCAGAAACTAGTGTGGCTTGTGCTCCACAGGTTCGGTATACTCCTTAACATACCGCGTTACATGTAAACATAAAATATAGTGGTAGGAGTTTGTGCCACGTAAAATAGGGAGGCTTTCAGACCAGAAAACACATATTTACAATGTTTTAAAGATCCTGCGCAATTAATCCTACATTTACCCATTCCGATGCTCTCAGACATCGTTAGTGGTACTCGCCCTGCTGCCTTGGCTTCTTCTCCCTGGGTGCTTTAAATTAATAAATCGAGCTATAACGACAGCAAATTGCCTGCCACGTCTGAGCTGGCTAATTCACAGCAGCATACCCAGCCGCAATACTTTGCAATTACAAATAAGATGCAACTCACCCTCTCTGTGAGCTAAACCGGCATGGACAAATGGAGTCAAAATCCAAGTGTTGTGAGTCTAAAGATTCGCCTGAAGACAGCCGAAAAGTAGGCACATCCATGTACAAGGGACACTCCGATGCATCGTTACCCTTCACCAAATCTGTCAACACCCAAGAAGTGCCGCGTGCCAATCTCAGCGTGGTCTTCTCTGCCTAATTCTATCCAATCTGTTCTTCAGCTCAGGCTCTCAAAGCTTCTCCTTAACTCCGTAACTCACAAAAACATTCGGTAACGTTTTTCTACGCAAAAAAACAGTTGTGGAGATTCTAACTTAAGGCAGAGTCACTCCAATCTCAGAGCTAGTACCTGCTTGCCTCAGTCCACTTTCACTCCTCCATCCATGTTTTTTAGCTGTCCTCTTCCTTCATGCCCACTCTCACGTTCTTTCCCCTCTCTTCCCTCCCTCATCACCCATACTGCAAGTAGAGAGCTGCCTCACAGCGGCTCTTCCATGAGTCAGTAATGTTACATAAGAGTGTATTCGACTAGAAACAGTAAATTACAGAGGGGGAGGAGGGAGAGAGAGCAGAGGACCTGGCGAGATGAGCCTGAGAAGTAAGAACCTGAGAGAGTGGTTCAAATCTAAATCTGTAAACAAGCCTGCTCATTGCTCATTCATTTGCTCCTTTAGTTTTGCACTGGAGCTATGAGGTTCATCTTACTAACATTGACTTAAGTCTAATTTCACTCAGCGTCCTTTCTGTAAATATGCAATTCATGTGTCATGCAGGTTTCGGATATGGTTTAAAATTGCGCTTCGTAAATAATCTACGACTACGACTACGACTTACAAGTTAACGCACCCTAACTCTCATTTGCCGTTAATTCCTTGTGTATGCAAGCTCCAGTACTCTTGTTGATTCTTTTTTTCCATCTTCTTATCCCACAATACTATGCCAAATACCTGAGGGTATATTGTACTGTGCAAAAGTCTTAGACCACGACTAAATTAGATATACCATCATCATTTTAGCAGTGGTATAATGACCATATATAATTATTTCTCAGTGTCATTCCTAGAGTACAGCCATAAAATACAGGACGTTTTAGGCAGTCTTACCAAAATGAAAAGAAAATCAGAAAAACAGCTTCTTTAGGCTACAGTGGCATATATATACAGTGTATCACAAAATTGAAGATGCTGAGGGTAAAGGTGATGGACTGGCCAAGCATGTCTCCAGACCTAAACCCAACAGAACATCTTTGAGGCATCCTCAAGTGGAAGATGGAGGAGCACAAAGTCTCAAATATCCGCCAGCTCCGTGATGTCGTCATGAAGGAGTGGAAAAGCATTCCAGTGGCAACCTGTGAAGCTCTGGTAAACTCCATGCCCAGGATAGTTAAGGCAGTTCTGGAAAATAATTGTGGCCACACAAAATACTGACACTTCAGAACGTTTCACTAAGGGGTGTACTCCACTTTTGTTGCCGTGGTTTAGACATTATATGCTGTGATATTGAGTTATTTTGAGGAAGAATGATTATAAACACGGTTTATATAAGCTGCACACAGACTACTTTTCATTGTGTCAAACAGCACCATTTTGTCAGTGTTGTCCCATGAAAAGATATACTTAAATATCTGCAGAAATGTGAGGGGTGTACTAACTTTTGTGATACACTGTATATGACCTCACCTAACACTTGAGAAATAGCAGCATCTGTTGACCCTTCTACAGTCGGAAAACGCTTGATCAGGAATGCTCTAGCAGCCAAGAAACCACTTTTTCTGAAGGTCACCATGATAAAAAGGCTAAGATATGCCATCTTTAATGCCATCTTCCCATTTGCTTATTATGAAAAATAATATAAAAAATATATATATTGCTATTCCAGTAAATGCAGCAACTGTCTTCTACCAGATAATCAATCTTTATTATGTATGATATTTTTAATCATATATATTTAATTACTATATCTCCCTTTCTGTTTTCTTCATCAACATCAAACTGAAACCTCAATAAGCTCTGAAGCTAGTATTTTCCAGTTAGTTTAAAATGATGTCATTGAAATGCATCACTGTTGTATAAAAAGGGCTCAACTACAAACACGAACTATGGAATAAACTTCCCACTTTCGTTCGAGATTCAGACACACTCTCCAAAGTTTTAAGTCTAGGCTAAAGACATACCTATTTACACAGGCTTTTGACTAGATTTAAACCAGGATGCATGGCTTGGGTCGCTGGGGCCGGAGTCTGGAGTCATGTCTGGCCTGCCTGCCTTGTCCACTAGCCGGGAGTGTCGAGTGGGCGGTCTGGCTGAACTGGGCTTCGGTCCTCGTGATCTTGACTCGTGCCGCGAGACAATCAGGTGTGTGGGGGCAGGCTGTTGTATTTAAAGAACAGGGATCTGTCAACATTTGTTTGCCTTCTTTAATGGAACAATGCATTCTGAAATACACCAGCAAATGACAGGACATCTGTCTGTGAACTGAATGTCAAGAGAATGTGGGTCACGCAACATGACGACGACCCCAAGCACACAAGTTGTTCTACCAAAATAATGGTTAAAAAAGCAGAAAATTAAGGTTCTGGACTGGCCAAATCAAACTCCTGACCTTAATTCTACAGAAATGTTGAAGTCATTCATATAACCCAGTGTTTCTCAATCCTGGTCCTGGAGCCCCAGTGCTCTGCATGTTTTAATGTTTTCCTTACTCCCAACACACCTGATCCAATTACTAATCTCATTAACAAGCCCATTACTGAAAGTGAGTACAAAGTGGGTGTGTTTAAACAGGAAAAGCACTGAAATACACAGAGCAGTGCGGTTCCAGGACCAGGATTGAGAAACACTGACGACCAAATGCCTTTTGTCTCATTTCTTTAATTGGGTTCTCTTTACTTTTAGGACTTGGGAAAACCTAGTGATGTTTTAGGGCATACTTTTTAAAGAGCTCACAAAATTTCAAGCACCACTGTACATAAAGTACTGGACTTTCTCACAAGGCACAAGAGTAGTTTGTTAATCTTTTAATCAGAAGACTGGAAGTCTAAAACTTCAGTGTTTTAAAGCCAGCAGCGTTCAACCACAGCCGGCCTAACCACCATGCTCTCTTGATCTGGAAGTGGAAAAATGCTCTCCACCAAGCATGGGGTAAGTGGTATGCTGTGTAAATGATTTTTAGAACACATTATTTTAAGTCTTAGCAACCTGTTACTATTTTTAACAGCTCTTGATTTTACCCACTAAATAACAGATATTAATAATACAGGCTCATACAATCCGAATACATCTAGAACAAGGTACATTTAGATATTGGGACTCAACCATATGGCACAGCTGTTAAGGTACAGGGCTAGCAGAAGTCCCAGCACTATCAAGCTGCCACTGATTAGTCCTTCTAGCAGCACCATTAACCCACAATTGCTGGCATTGTAAGTTGAAAGATTGCATCAGTTGCTTTGGATAAGGGCTTCTGCTACATGCTGTAAATGTAATCAAAACAAGTAAACGGATTTACTGGGTATAGTTCTGTTCCCAGTAATGGATTAACAGCATCTACTAAACACAGGAGATTTTCTATGATTTCCTAATGCAGGAAGAATAAGAAGCAAAGTGAGAGATTTTTGTATCAGTGAAGTTATGTAACAGAGTCAGCTGATATGGTGTCATTATCAGGAAGTGTTCTACAAAAGCAACGAAAAACTGCTTATGGCAGGCATAACCTCAAAAGCCAGGGTCAGAATTCTTAGTTCATTGAGGTTACTTACAGCCGTCATAAGACTGACCTGCCCAATACGAAACTGCTCAACACACCCTTAACAGGAAGGTGGATGACCAACTGTTTTGACATCCATGCCAGATATCTTTCAGTACGCATTAAGCCAGTGGGAAAGGAGCAAGGATGCCCTTAATAGCCCATACCAAACTAGTTTTAAAACAGAGCTATGAAAACAAAAGATGGATGGAGAGGTCATGGTTTTTTGGAACTAGGGATGAGCAAAATTGCCAAAAGCCACTATGACAGTATATGCAATTGTATGTCATGATAAAAGTATATATCACAAAGACATTTAGGAAGAAAATGTATATTTAAATTGGATAAAATAACTACAGTGGTACCTCGGCTCTCGTCTTTAATTCCCTGAACACTGCTAATTGGCCTTCTTAATTCCTTGGATATCTTGTTATATCCTTTTCCTGTTTTATAAAGTTCAACCATCTTCTCCCGCAGATCCTTTGATCATTCTTTTGCTTTCCCCATAGATCGTAATACAACACCGTCAGTGGCAACACTGGATGAAACATGCAGGGGTCTGTCAGGAGCCCATAAACTCACTGACTTTTTATAGACACACACTAATTACAAGCAAATGGATCACAGGTGAGAATGGTTTCTTTAAGTAGACATTTAAACCTGTGTGTGCCAATTTGGGTGCATGTTATAATGCCAAAACGTTCAGGGTATGTAAACTTTTGATCAGGGTGATTTGTGTAGTTTCCCTTGTCATTATGATTTAAAAATGGCAAACACAATTTGCTAATAAATGGCTTCACCAAACAACTAAACATGAATAACAGAACAGGTTTTTGTATTATCATTCATTCATAAACAGCCAAAAAACTACAAATTCTGCCAGGGTATGTAAACGTGTGAGCACAATTGTATATTATATGTACTATCTACTATTCATCTTAAAATTCTGCAAAACCAGTAGTTGTTCCAATTTTAATCACACATTTTTCATCTCCAGTTGTTTGTGGAGTCCACTGCCTCTGAAATGTCCCTCTCCTCCACCATCCTTCCTCTTAGCACTCTCATATAAACAGAGAGAAAGCCCCACCCACTCTACCTGAGGGAAGCAGGACTGTTTTGGCACAAGATTGCTGCAGTATAAACATTATAGCCAAATCCCTACCAAAAATTATGTATTTTATATAGTATTTTTCGGACCATATGGCGCACTTAAAGACCTTTAACTTTCTCAAAAATCGTACAGTGCGCCTTAAAATGCGGGCATCTAATGATGAATTTAATTCTGGTGTGCTTTCTTCTGACCTAGAACCGTTTTTTAGATGGTAACAACGGCGCTCATAAATTGTCCAAATGTTTTTTAGCACTGTCTTGGTAAGTTACGAAGCGTCTTACGGCTCACTCTGTAGTGCGCAGCATCACGAGTAATACGGTATGGCTTAGCAGTAGGGTACGTGCATTCATTCATTCATTTTTTCGAAGCCGGATTTTCAACACAACGCTATCAGTCATCGCAGTACAACATGGACTAGAGCGCTGCGAGAGATTTTTTTTCAACATTACGCATCAATGGTACAGTAAGTTGAGGAAGCAAGAAGAATTGCCCTTGTGATCCTCAGGTAAAGACCAAACGACTTTCCCGACTGGAACTTAAGATTTTTGTTGTTTCATTTAATGCCTTATAAAACCTGGTGCGCTTTTATGTTATGAACATAGATTCGTTAGCAGCTCGTCCGTTGATATTCTGGCCTATAACCCGTGCGCTTTATAGCCCGGAAAATACGGTAGTATGTACAGTATATATCCGTTATAATGTAATTATTTTATAACAATTTAATCTAGTCAATTTTGTACTGATATGAATTTCCTAACACTTTTGTAAGATAAATGTAGTGCAGTTTACAGTGAGAGAACAGAGAATGGCGCTGATGAAAGACCCTGAATACTTTCTAGTAGTTACCGTTCGGACTAATCTGAGCGGCTAAATTTAGCTCCAGTCACACACAGATCAGGTAACTATTTGGCACCAGAGGACCAAAAGTTCAGCCATCTCTGACCCATGCTATGAAGACACGGCACACTGAGCTCTGAAAATCCACAATCTCCCGTCATCGTTCAAGCACTTTGTAAGTGTTCTGTTAAAAAACACTGGAGGTAGCAAATCTACATACCTAAACCCCACTGAATAGCAAAGAAGCTCTTTAACAAACATTATAAAATCACTGCCAAGGAAGCAAGTAACCCTTCAGATCTGTTTTTGTGACCTAGAATCCATTATCTTGGATATACATTCTAATACAGAGTCCCTAAGCCTCGCAGACCAGAGACAGATTTGTGCGATTTCCATTTCTGAAGGACACCCATGATTAATCTCTCCCCCACCCCCCGTCATCTAGCCATAGAAGAGAGATTAATTCTATACACAATAGGCATGTGCGAGTGTACGTGTGTGGATAGGGTTTGTGTACAGTCCGATGTATACAGCAGAACAGAGAGCCGTTTTGTCCAGTGACACATAAACACAGCTGTCTGTCACGCTGTATGTAAATCATTTGACAACTGGAAACATACACCCACGCGCCGCATCAGAAACCCGATGATGGGGCTATGCTTAAAGTCAAACCCATCAAGCAATTATTTTAAAAACTGCATTGCACGATTACAATTAAATGCATTCATGCATCTGAAGCAAGAATCAGCCATATATTTATTCTGCTGCCTAGGACACAATATTACACTATACTGCTGCAGTGACACTCGTGTGGTGGTGGTGTGTTAGTGTGTGTTATGACCGAACCAGACACAGCAGTGCTGCTGGAGGTTTTAAACCACTGGGCTCACTCACTGTGCACTCTATTAAACACATCTACCATATTGATCCACCTTGTAGATGTAAAATCAGAGATCTGTTGTTGCAGTGTGTGTTAGTCATCCTCTAATCCTTCATCAGTGCTCCTAGAAAGCTGCCTACAGGAAGCTGGTGGCTGGACATTTTCAGTTCAGCAGTGACACGGAGGTGGATTAAAACTCCAACAGCACTCCTATTAGCTCAATGCACACTAACACCCACCACATCAGCATCACTGTAGTACTTAGAATGATCCACCACCCAAATAGGACCTGATCTGTGGTAGTCCTCTGGAGGTCCTGACCATTAGAGAACAGAGTAAAGGGGACGAACATATACAGAGATAGAGAGACTACAGTTGTAATTGTAGAACTACAAAGTGCTTCTGTACAGTAAGTGGAACTGGTAAAAAGAGTGTAGAAATAAGGTGTACCTAATAAAGTGACTGGTGAGTGTGTATAAAAAGATCTGTCAGTCAATCACAAAATGCAAAACAAAGTACTATAACAGTATTAATAATATAGTAGGGGTGGGCAATATGACAATATATTATTGTATCATGATCAATTTTGCTATTATTAGTGTTGCACCGATACCACATCGTCCCCTTCCTCATGGAATTCTAAGGTTCTATCTGACATTTCTTTTCTAAATTTAGTTATCCATTTATACTTATTCTGTGACAAATCCTTAACATTATGTGAGGTGTTTTAAATTTTATGCATTGTGCACTTTTCTATCTGCAGAGTCGCTCAACTGTGAGAGCCAATCGAAGCTTCGAATACACAAGCGGACCAATCAGATTCCTTCTTCTTTGCCATGTCACTGAATGCTCAATTACCGTATTTTCCGGGCTATAAAGCGCACCGGGTTATAAGGCGCAATATCAGTGATCGGCTGCTAACGGATCTATTATCATACATAAAGCGCACCGGGTTATAAGAGGCATGAAATGAAACAAAACTCTTAAGTTCCGTCGGAAGCTCAGTTTGGTCTTTACCTGGCGCAGGGCGTCTTCTTGCTTCCTCCACTTCCGTACCATTGATTCGTTAATGTTGAATTCTCTCACAGCTGCTCTATGTCCATGTTGTACTGCGTGACCGATAGCGTTGGGGTTTTGAAATCCGCTTCGAAAATGAATGAATGCTATGCAACGGTACCCTAATTCCGAAGCACATACCGTAATTACCCGCGATATGCGCACTACGGTCGCCGTAAGCTCGTAACTTACGCATAGGCGTGCTAAAACATTTTGACAGATTTATGAGCGCGGGGGGGGGGGGGGGGGGGGGGGTACCATCTACAATCGGTTCTAGGTCAGAAAGCACAACCAGAATTAATTCATACATTAGGTGCACCGCATTTTAAGGCGCACTGTCGATTTTTGAGAAACTTAAAGGATTTTAAGTGCGCCTTATGGTCCGAAAAATACGGTACTGGGGAAAATGGAATGAAGAAGAAAACCTTGGTGAAGCCTGTTGTTTTTAAATCATTAGATAATGTTAATTTAAAAAGCAGGTAGTAGAAAATGTGTACTCTTGTTTCAAATACCAATTGAGATTAAATCCGGCAGAACCAGTGAATAGCCGGCGGCATAAGGCAAGAATAACCCTAGACAGGGCATAAATCCATCATAATGTACGCACATTTTGGTGCACTATAGTCAACATTTCTGATCCAAAATCAAATCTAATGCAGTACTGCTTTTATACTGACCTGCTACACCTATTTGCTGAAGCAGCTTATTACAGGACCTGAGTGCTGTCTAACCTAAAAGAAAGTTCTCCTACCTAGTATTGACCCCTGTACTAGACAAAATATTTAGCGATGAATATTTAGTTTTTTTGAATAAGAAAATTATAATTTGTCCTAAAACAAGAAATGCCATAAAAACAAAATAATAAAAATGTCATAGAAAAACATGACATTTTCTTTTCTGATGCATGTAGACAATCTGCTACGACACTAATTTCATGTTTTAAAAAGAACTGAGTTAACTGTCTGCGTTCCTTGAAAACCATTGGTTCTTTTCATGTTTTGCCAGACAGAACCTTATAAATCCAAGGAGAAAGTGACTTCTTAGGATTATAAGGTTCTATATTTGGCCTGTTCCAAAAAACTCATTACAAATTTGGTAGGATTTTGATATTGCACATTTAGAATACATTTAGGGTGTCTGTGATTTTCATGTATGAGAGAGACTTGTTCCACAGATCTTAATATGCTTAATAGAAGCTCAAAATCTCAAAACTACTCAGAACACCTTACTCAGAACCTTATAATTCAAAGGGAATGCCATGTACACCACTGGGTGAAGCTTAACTCAAACTGTCTGGGGTGTGTTAGTATTGTGGGATTATTTCTCACCAGTATTTTGAGGGGTGGCTGAAATGTAAATATAACCAACAATTAAAAAGCTTTGTACTTAGAAATATAATAATAAAAAAAGCTTTTCAAACTCATAGAGTAAATGCTATTATTTCAAGCTTATTATAAGCTTATATGGGATACAGAATACTGGTTTTATCCAAAAAAAAAGGCAATCTATACAAAGTGGAATGCTATAAATATCAGCATTTATTGGTACTTATCGAGTAGTTAAAGTTAGGAAAAAGTGGCATTGCTGCACACCTTTCTGAGCATATCAATGATATCGTCAGTGCTTAAAGAACACTGACCAACTGAATATTTCATTATAAAGAATAGTCCTTTTAATTGGATAATGTGCAGTAGATTTTGAATAAAAATCACCTAATCGTCTTAAGATTACTACTGATGCATTTTGTCTGTGATCACACACATCGTGATGAATATCATGTATGGTGAAAAGGTCTTTCAATACTGCAATATAATATTTTTACCATATCGCCCACCCCTATAACATAATATCCTATAATTACAATCTAACACATCTTCCAGCCATTACTAGTGAATATTAATGTTGGAGGCTGAAACTGACCCTGCAAATTAGCAGTACATACAAATAAAAAATGTAGCGCAATTAGGCATGGGCAGATAATAAAATTACGAAGATCTCTCATCTGAAGAATAACTGCAATAACCGATGTAATCACAACGCAAATTCAGTTAGGAAGTGTCTCTTATAGCATAGCATGTTTTTCTTCCGATGGTTATATAATTACCATCTGGGGCAGCTTCTAATACAGTGTTTCCCCACACGCTGACTTATCTGTGGTGGCCCACCACAATATCAATGTCGGCAGCCACATATTGATTTTCTATCATTATTTTTAACTATTTAAGATGGGAAATAATCTTATTCCATTGTAGAGCTGTGCAGAGCATATTGATTTGCTCTGCACCTACTCCCATTACTCTCCCTCACTCACTCACCTCGCAAACAAATTACTATTTCATGTGAGAGCGCAACGCATTTCCTGTTGTATTAACAACGTAAGCAGGTATTATATAAGCGAGAGAGGAACTGAGAAACGTGCACAAACTAAAGAGACCGCGAGGCTGTGGGAATTGAGTGCTCTCGAGTCTTGTTGCAGTTCTTGCTTCTCCACAGGTGTTATTCCTCGGTTTCACTTGATTCCACTCGCTCGTATGGTTCGTACTTCTCAGGTTAACATCATTTTTGTGCTCTCTCATAAGTCAGTTCACTCAGTACTTGGTAATTAAAATATACATGGCCTTATTTAGTCAGCTTACTGCCAAAAGTAGAAATGAATTCAGGAGGAGAATCGAGACAGAGCTATCAATCTGTCCACCCTTTCCAGTGTCCGGGCTGTTGAGTCAAATTAAGCCAGAATTATTTGTAATGATATTGAGCACAGTAGTTGTTGAAGAATAATGGACTCTCTCTCTGTGTTTAGTGTGCAAAGTGCTCTTAGTTGCTCTTGAGACTTCAAGGCTCAGGCTTCATCAGTTAAATCCAGTTTTACAGAGTAGACCATTTATTTGTCAAAAACTATCGCAGAAATGTATTTAACAAAAGACTTGCTTGCATTGGTCCACTGTAGTTAAGTCAAAATGTATTTATATAGCGCTTTTTGCAATGGACATTTCCCCCAAAGCAGATTTACAACTATCTAGGACCAGAGATCTAACTGAGTAAGCCTAAAGTGACAGTGGCAAGGAAAAACTCCCTAAATGGAATAACAGAGAATCTTCGGGGGATCAAAACTCAAAGAGAGATCCAAAATCCTTCGAAAGCCAAGATTTTATTTGAAAGAATTAAACGAAGTTACCTAATTAATATGTTTATAGCAATACATTGCTGTGCAAAAGTATTTGGCATTCTATATCTTTCAGTTTATATTCTGCTTATTCTTTAGTTAAGTTTTAGTGGTCACTGCACTTTCTAGTTCTACAATTACAACCTGTAGTCCATCTCTTTCTCTACATACTTTATAAGTTTCCTTTACTGCCACTGCCCACAGGACCAGCACAGATCAGGTACTATTTGGGTGTTGGACCCAGCACTATACTGACACAAGTGGTGGTGGTGGTTCATGTGTGTTGTGCTGGGACTGTGGTAGCCTAGCGGTTAAGATACTGGACTCTGGAACAGAACGTCCAGGGTTCAAATCCCACCTCTGCCAAGCCACCACTGTTGGGTAACCCTTAACACACAATTGCTTGGATGTAAAATGCCAGTTGGATTATATATGTTGCAAGTCTGCTAAATGATATAAATGTAAATGCTGGTACAATTGGATCAGACACTGCTGGAGTTTTAAATCACCTCAGTGTCACTGCTGGACTGAAAATAGTCCACCCGCCAAAAATGTCCAGCCACCAGCATCCTGTAGGCAGCATCCTGTGAGCACTGATGAAGGATTAGAGGATGACTAACACAAACTGTGCAACAACTGATGAGCTGCTATCTCTGACTTGATAGCTACAGGGTGGAGCAATATTTTGAACGTGTCTAATAAAGTGGACAGTGTGTGAACAGTGTTTTAAAACACATCAGTGTTAGTGCAGCGCTGAGAATGATCCACCACCCAAATAGTACCTGATCTGTGGGGGTCCTAACAAAGGAGACTAAGAAAGCATGTAGAGAAACAGATGGACTACAGCCTGTAATTGTAGAACTACAAAGTCCAGTGACCACTAAAGCTTAAATAAAGACTAAAAAGAATATAAACAGAATATTTTATAGAATGCCTAAGACTTTTGCACAGTACTGAGAAAAGAAAAAAGAGATTTAAAGCTAATATAGCAAATAAATAAAAACAGTGACATTGTAGTGCAGTCACTGAAATTGTGGTTTAATGTAAAACTTTTTAAACATTTATGGCTGAAATTGCATATTAAGTGGTAGACAAGACATCAGGAGAGACACAAATTGTGAAATGTGGTAACTGTATGCTTTAATAAGTTATATGCAGCGTACACACTGTATACCATTAAGATTCTCCACCATATTTTACAAGCTATTAATTATTCCTTATTGATTTTATCAATGTGCAAATATTTAGTTAGGATGAGTGTTCAAAAAAGGGCCCAGTGAGACAATTATCAAGCTCCCTCATGCACTCCAGACCTGAGGTCTAGTGCACCGAGCGCTGGGTGCTGCAGTCAACATTTCATTTTTATAGAAGCACATCGTTCCCCAGAATAGCCCACCATGTCACAGTACACAAAAGAAGCAAATAAAGGCAAGACCACTGGCCACATCCAGATGAAGAATTACATTTTGAGACCACTTCAGGTAAGGAATGCCTGTATGAAGCCAGATCTGTGGCCTTTTTTCACATAAAAACCCTCTAAAAAGGCAGCTGCTACCCTCCATATCCCACTGTGTGCATGGTTTCCCAGATGATGCACTCATTAAAGGAACTGGGATGGGAAATGAAAACTCAGACACATTTTAAACCCTAATTACACAAGTCTCTGTGGGAAACCTGCACAAGTGACCCATTAAATCTCTCGCTCCCCTAAATACCTTGACGGACCCAAGACATTAATAATCTCGCAAGTTCACAAACAAGCCAAAAATGTTTGTGTCTGGCCAAACAAATATGCTCCAATGTTTGATCTGCAGAGGGATAGGAGCAAAACAGGCCCTGGTTTCCAGGAGACGACACTGCCTGTACAAACAAAGCCATGGGACACTGCTAATGGAATCAGCATACTCATTTGAGGAAGACGAGCCCATTTCAAATTCATGCCAGTCATTATCATCAGAAGAATCAAATAAACAGATGTGTCAGGGAGAGACTTGCGTATGTGCTTTCGTTGCATATGGTGTCGAGCAACCAACCAGACTGGAAAGACTGAGTCCCAAAATGTGTATCAAATCCAGAGGTCATTGTACAGCTCACAAAAGCCGTGAGTCATCAGGCATGAGTAAGACACATTTTTAGTCAAGCCTTTTCAAGGAGGCACAATGTATAAGAGAGGTTCTACTCTGAACAGGGTAGTAATGAGCACTTAAAAACATTTCTCAATCGCAGTGGAAACAGAATTGTATGGTCTTACAATAGTAAGAAGCTAAAAGTAGACAGGATCTGACAAAAAAAAGAGTTTTCTCCCCTACCCAGGCTGGAGTGCTGATCCTTCTGTGCTTTTCTACAGGCACAGGTTGGCATGCTGACTAATGAGGATGGATGAGATGGTAATGAACAGAACAGACATGGAGAGACCTTATTAAGCCCAAGAGTTTGACCTTCTCACTGGTGGCCACTGCAGAACTGCCATGCACACTGCGGTTCCACTTGTAGAATGACGAGCAGCTCTAGATTTGCCCAGAGTTATTTTTATTATTCCGCATTTTCTCAGTCGATATTCCCCAGAACACGCCCACCACTCTGCTGAGGGGAGAGGGCCATAGCCCAGCGAGTACCCCAGTACAATTACATTTACAGCATTTAGCAGATGACCTTATCCAGAGCGACTTACAATTGATAAAGTCTTACAATCCAAGCAATTGTGGGTTAAGGGTCTTGCTCAAGAACCCAACAGTGGCAGCTTGGCAGAGGTGGGATTTGAACCCTGGACCTTCTGGTCCATAGTCCAGTACCTTACCATGTTTATGGTAAAACAGTCGAGTTTAGTTTTTAGGATGGGTTTAGTGTGACCATGTTCCCAAGAGTAGTGTTAGTAGATTTAATCCAGTTATGTGTGTCAGTTCATCTTGGTCCTTGAGAGGAATCTTAGAAATGTCTGTGCTTTTATACGGTTAAAGATCTCTTTCATTGTTGTCACTGAAAATAGTTTCAGTCTTCCATGCCTGTATGATGTGCATTCTGTTAGGTGTTTAATGATGTCTGGGGCATGGTATGCAGTCAGTACACCTTGGAAATGTCGTGTGCTTCTTTTTATACCAGCATGAAGTGAAAGTCTACAAGAAGAAGAATAATATGGAAAGGTGGTGTGAGATGTTGGGAAAAAAAAAGGTATCCTGATATTTTCTGGTATTTTGGCGATATTATAGTCATAACAAAATAAACAGATGATATTTTGGCAATGTATATCCTGGGTACACAGTATTCATCTCTCCTGACCACCTGAATTGGCACCGTGTCTTTTGTGACAGAATTTATGTCTTGCCATCTTGCTTTTCTTGTTGTAATCACTTTTTTGCAGTGTTATTCCACCAAAGTTTGCTGAGTGTGTTTTCATGCTGGTATCTTGCCTGGTTTAAGCCTGCCATGGACAGCTGAATTCCGAAATTTGTCATAGACTTCATATTCTGGACAGTGATTAGTTCATAAATCGTGAAATACGTTAGTAGTCGAGCTGTCACTTCTGACGTACTTTGCAGATTGAACTTTCAAAGCTAAACCACCTCCAAGTGAGTGGGGATGACCAAAGTCTAGCAACTAAATCTAACAACGTAGACTGCGAGGTTGGTGGTGTCTGTATTTTGCCTTCTGGTGTAGATTGTTCACTCATTTCACTTCAGTATTGCGCTTTTAGGTAGATCGCAGGCTTGATTTGTGGTGCACAGGTGTTTATCCTACCTGGCTGCTGAATTTGAGAACTCTTAAGGTGTGTTTGTGACTGTTTTTTTTCCAAAGTGAGTCACATATTCGCTAATGTCAGCTCGCACATTGTTAAAACAATTTATTACCATAGACTATACATATCATACACCCATCTGACATTTCGTCCTTCAGACATGGCTAACTGTGCAACTGCATGCCCGGCCAGGCTGCAGGCACTGCCAAGACTAACTTGGTCTCCTCATTGATGGTCTAGTACCACTCTGCCATTCAAACATCTCTTTTACTCAATAGTCTTATATTACAATCACTTATATTGACACCATTTAGTTCATGCTCATGCCTCCTGTCAGACAAATGAAGCCAGCCAGCACATTTTTGCTAGCCATAGCCTAGGCAGCATCATATCAGCTGAACATGCATGGAGGAGAGGACCATCTGCATAATCTAGGCATCCACAATTGGCTAGAATCATTTTGACTGAGTGGACTAAAGAGCAAGCTTTCTCTGACAAATAACATTTTAAAATACGATGTCTTGGGTTTCCATTGATGGTTGTGACATCATCGGTCATGCTGTTCCATGCCAACACTTGTAAAGTTGCTATGACAATAAAACTTTGCAGTTTTTCATATATAGGCTATAATACAACAGTTCGTTCCGACATTACAATCTGATTGGTTGAGAAGCGTTCTCACTGTGCTGGTATCTAATGGTATCAATTCGCTGACACGTTGCCAAGTAACGACACATTTTATGCAACACAAAATACGACAAAATAACGCAATAACCATAGCAAATTCTACAATTTAAAGAATATTAGTTTGAGTCATTTTTCCTTGAATCTTTGCTTATTTGCACTTTGTATTTCAATCTAACCTTACTTGGTAGTGTTATATAAACCTTTTGCATCACACCGTGTTGAAGCAGGGTAGGGAACTGGTACTGTTGCATAGCAACAACTCATTTGTTGTGGACCTACATTTTGGCACAAGGTACTGTCAGTATGAAATTCAGGGCTTCTTTGATTCATTTTGTTTCTTTATTTTCTTTTAAGCACTCAAGGTCATGTGTTATGGCAATTAACATCATGGCTGTGATGATCTATGGCACTCGCCTTCGACCAAAGTGATGCTATTTGTGATAACACACTCCTTATGTTCTATTGCTTAAGTGATCACTTGCATAGCGTGTATCAACAAATCAATAAAGCCATACCTGGGTGGGACTAGGTTTACATAAAAGGATGAGGTCACTAAATGATTATCCAACTCTGCAATTCAGCTTCAGGTAATAAATCCAGTCTGGATTCAAATGCTAGTGACATGTAATAAATATGTTTATTATTCTTACCTCACATAAACGATGAACAAAGATGACTGGCCTAATATCTCTGGAGATCATAAAAATCCTTTAAACGATAATAATCCACTGCTCACTCCACCCCCCTCAGTGATTCACAGCAAGGCATAAACTTGTGTTAAGCTCAAGAAACACTTTGGAGACTTCTTAAACCCATGATTGTTAACTCGAACAAGTTATGAGACCCAACAATCAATTTTTTCTATCACTGCTCAGTAGACAAGTGACTCACTTTCATCTATGTTTTCATTTATTTTTTCACTTCCTGCGTCACTCACTGCAATTGGTTCTAATTGATTCTTTGAGGACTGAGTGTTAGTGTAGTTACACGACTGGGGAGAACCGAAGTTCATTAGGAACCCAGAAAAGTAATGAGACAGTAACAGTGGCTGTTAATGAGAGAGATTCCCAGAGGAGATCAGCCAAGATGTAGGACACCAAATCCCGTCTGTCTACATTCCTCTGATGTGTGCAAGTATTAAAGCACAACAGGGTGTGCAGTTACGGAAAAACAATTAACATCTGGGTGGGGTGATGTCACGCATGATTTGATTATTTTCCAATAACAGAATGACACGTAGTGTTCTATTCTGCTTCACGCGGCAGAACACTGTATGGTTTTCAGGTTGATATTACTGACAAAAAAACCTTGCTCTGTGTCAAGACTGGAGGGCTTAAACCCTATTTGAATTGGATTAGTTCACAAAGGGGGGGGGGGGGGGGGTTGACAGTGGTGTCTGTGACTGAATTCCTGAAATCTGATTATAGTCGGATTCCTGCATACATCCTCGATCTACAAATCAGATTAAGAAATCCGATAAAATAGAGCTGGACTTTTTTCCTCAGTAATCGGATTACTCGTAGCATGTATACCAGTTACCTGTTTATAATTGACGTTTTTAGTCTGCGCAAGTGCGCGAGCTTTTCCCCGCAGTTGCCAGGTCCACATATTGCTAAAGACTTGGCTTTATAAGGGATATTTTTTGATTGGGCAACCCCGGAATTAAACGCGCCATGGATTTATAACCACTGAACACTGCTATCGAACACTTTGGGAAACACTCTGAAATGTAGTATATCTACACAAGAAAATTAATAATTGATCATTTAATATTAAAGTTTGAAAGTTTATATCACATATTTCTATGCGATTATTGGCTGGTTGCAAAGTAAATATCCGATTACTGCTGAATCATGTAAACCGGGAGCTTCCCCATTATCTGATTACTCAAATGCCATTTATAACTCGTTGCTCGTATTACTGACAAAAATCAGATTTTTCTGCAGTTATGGGACTATTAAGTGCATGGAAACCATAATCAATGATAAAACTTGCATCTGGACAAATAATACAATTCTCACAGGATGAACAAGTTTCTAGTCAGTTGCATTCCTGACGAACCCAGATGTCTGCATCACATCTAACTGACTGATTCACAACTGTAAATTATTTCTAGAAAAATTAACCGTATTTTTTTCGGACCATAAGGCGCACTTAAAATCCTTTAACTTAACCTCAAAAATCGTACAGTTGCGCCTTTTTTGTTTTTTTCTTCTCTCAAGCGCTCTCTAATGTATGAAGACTTAATTCTGGTTGGTGCTTCTGACCTAGAACCGATTGTAGATGTACACACGGCGCTCATAAATCCTGTCAAAAATGTTTTAGCACGGCCTTGCTAAGTTACGAAGCTTATGGCCACCGTAGTGCCGCATCATCGCGGGGTACGGGTAATACGGTATGTGCTTCAGCTTAGGGTACCGTGCATTCATTCCATCATTTTCGAAGCGGATTTCAAATATCCGCGCTGTCGGTCTTGTACACATGGGACATAGAGCAGCGGTGAGACAATTCAACATTAACGAATCAATGGTACGGAGTGGAGGAAGCAAGAAGACGCCCTGCGGCCAGGTAAAGACCAAACTGAGCTTCCCGAGGGAAACTTAAGAGTTTGTTGTTTCATTTCATGCGTCTTATTAACCCGGTGCGCTTTATGTATGAAAAATAGACCCGTTAGAAGTCGATCATTGATATCGCGGACCTTATAACCCGGGTGCGCTTTATAGCCCGGAAAATACGATAACGAAAGTAAGCTGTACATTTGTAATTGCCATTAAATCTGGCCCTTTAATCAACCCGCAAAATCTAGCTTTTAGAGCATTTTTTGTTTTTTCTTCTCTCATCCACTCTCTCATGATATAGAAAACAAAGCGTTCACTTGTAAATTCGGCAATGTCTTAGATTCACATATTAGAAGAACTAAAAGTGAGTAACAGTGGCCAAAAAACATCCCCCCCCCCCCCCTTCAACACCATGTGTCAACTCCCTGTATAAATGATAAGAAACATGCTTCTGAATGGAACAAAAATGATCAGTGCACTACTGAACTGAGTGAAAAACAGCAGGTTATTCTGCCTGTAATTTTTCTCAGAGAAAGAAAAAAAGTAAAACACTGCCATGGCAGATCCAGATAGAAATTAAATCACAGAGTACCGCCAACAAAACAGGAAATTACCCCAGGACCCCATGTAAAACAAATCCCTTCTGGGCCACTGCGACCAAAGAAAGCCAACACAAAGGTCTTTAATGGCCTTTTCCAAAGGTGCAGCAATGGCATGAATATAGCTGGGTTTTGTTTATGCTAATGTTACCCAATCACCTGGAACACAATGGATGATGAAGTGAATTTATGGCATCGCAGGCATGGTGTTAAATCGTCAAATTTGAGTTTTACAGAAAGTATACACTTCTGGGCAAACTGGGCCAATTCTAAAACTGCAAACTATTACACTCTTAATGGTCCTAAAAATCATTGGTCATAAAATCTGCAAGACCTAAGAAAATGTACTGCTATGGCCTGTGCCACCATCTGCTCGTCACTGCAGTGAACTGTTTTAGGGAAAGAGGAGGAAACAGGGAAATTCACTGACAGGGTCTGCTTACACGCAAATTTGAAAGTCTGGGTGCTCATAATCTTGCAAAATATCTTTTAGCTTGTTTTTTTCTCCCTTAAAGGATTAGTCATTAGTTGGTATGCTCCCACAGTCCTCCAAGCTCAGGTTTTGGTCTGGTCAGAGTATAGATTTGAACCATATTTCATCCCACATTAAACTCGAACTAACTGGGAAACACTTTTCAAATATCCATGACCTGTTTGAAGCCATTACCCACTGAGCAGAACAACAGTGATTTTGCAATTTTGGGTTTAGCCCATTTTTTGCCAACGAGTGTATAATATCACAGTCTGCCATAACATTCAGCCAATATTTTACTGACATAATAAACATATAACATCACTGAAATTGCAGTCTGAAGGAGCCAATGACAAATTTCCCACAGCCACACGTATCTTGCTGACAAAAATCTAAAAAAATATGTAAAAATTACCTGCAGAGTCAATTGTCAGTATTGGCATGGGCTAATATTTCAGGCCCTAATATTGGCATTTCAGCACACAGAGGAACCTTGGAATTCGAAAGCCTTTTCATTCAAATAGTCCATTCAAATTATTTGTACCCCCAATCTTGGAACATCAGCACCCTGAATAAAACACTCAATGGTGCGATCTTCCAAAGTCCAGTTGCTGGGGACAATGCACCAATACGGTATGCCAATCGTTATAAAACCCAAAAGAGGAACAAGGAGAACTAGGGTGCGATCACAGGCATACTACGTATATTACTTTATTATATTATGTATACGTTCATTATATCAGTCTACAGGCACCACTGGCCCAGTGATAAGACGTCCCGAAACTGTGTTCGCCTCAGTGGTTATAAAGTTTCACTTCTTTTACTTATTTCATGTATTTGTATTTCAGTTATTTCATGTATTTATTGATCATTATAACTATTGTATTACATTCCTGTACTCTATTCATTCTTTTAATAATTAATCACATACAAATATTTATCGTAAAAACAATCATTTGGGGGTCGGGAACGGATTAATCCCATTTACATTACTTCTCATGGAGAAATCGGATTCCGACTTCAAACAAATCGGAGTTCAAATGGCCCTCTGGAACCAATTAAGGCTCAAATTGAGAGGTTCCACTGTAATTGATTAGACAAAGAGACCAATTCATAAAATAGGCAGCAATCAAAGTGCTGCAAAAACATCTCTTTTATATACTTAGAACCAAAGCCTAACATTTAAGCCAAAGGGGGAATAGTCTGGGTTATATTCATCACAACTGGAAAGAAACAAGGCACGTTTATGGCAGCACCATTTCTGGTCATCATTGTATTCCACTGAGCTCATCTGTATGCTTTTCCATTTTACTGGAACACCAATTTGAGGAACAAGCACGAAAAGAGACATGACTGCTTACGTACTCCACAAACCCTTTTCTTTAACGGACTAAAATCTCAACTTCAACGAATGCCTGGGTGACCACAGAGGGAAGACTCTTGCACTGTGGAAGTTGTTTAATAGAGGAAATGGAGGCCAATTCATCCTAATGCAATAGCACTAATGGCACACATCGAGGGCAGCACTCTAAGGGCACGAGAGTCAAGACCTAACTGAATCATGTTTGCGCTTCCACTTGACTTCCTAAGAAGGGTTCGTCGCAGCAAACACATCGAGCAAGTATAGATAACACAAGCGAGTATTCCGTGACAGAAACAACAGACACGCCTCTCTTCTTAGCACGAGGGCCAGTCATCATATTGGCGAGCGCATGCATCATATCCTTGAAAATGATTATTCAAAGTCAGAAAACCAACTGGCGCTTCTTTTGTGTCGCAATTTTAGCATATGGTAATATGACTAATGCCAAACCACGCTTCTTGTTTGGCTTTTCTGTCTCAATCCTACGCTAGAAGCCTCTGAGTAGAGTGGTGCAGAAAACAAGTTCATCTGAAACAACAATGAAGCAGTAGTTCAATCAAACCAGAACAAAACATCTTAACTGTCTTCCTCACTCCTAAATAAGCACTCTTTATTGCAGACACTTAATCCTTACCGGCCATAGCCTTAGTTCAAAACGTGACTCATTCCACCACTCAGACGCCGGCTGGAAATGTTCACACTCGCCCACACGTACTCCACACAGCCTGACAGCTTCATGCCAGTAACAGAATTCCTACAGCTGAATGCTGCAAGACGTAAAGAGATTAAATATACTCACTGAGCCTGGCTGAACGTCGATGTGGGATGGCACAGAAGTCCACAGCAAGCCCGACTAACCCTCGAAGACTAACCCTCAACGCAAAACCGTCTGCTCGTTTCCTGTTGCATGCTCTCTGCACCACACCCACCTGACTTTGGACCAGTAGGGTAGTCAGGAAGCGCAAGGGACCAATAAGAGCGTGGGTAACAGTTTTGGAGTGGTGTTGAGCAACTACAGGGTGTGAATGACAAAATCTGGCCTGGCCACTTTTTCCTGTGTTGCCACATGCATGTTGAGTGAGCACACATACACCTAATATCACTCATAGAATCAAGACTAATATGGTTACTTTTAGGGGTGGGCGACCAATGAATGTACAGTGGAATCTCGGTGCTCGTCATTAATTCGTTCCAGGAGGAGTGCCAAGCCAAATTTTTCTCATAAGGAATAATGTAAAAATGTATCTGTTCCAGACCCCTAGAAAATCCACACTGTATAAGGCATTCGATGTTTTAATGGAATTGTATTGTACAGGTGGTCCCTGATTTATGAAGGGGTTGTGGTCCAACAAATCCATCAGAAGCTGAATGTAACCAAGGAGTTTAATATAGTCTGTACTAGAAATGCACCGATCGATCGGCCAGTTTTTAGCATGATCGGCCGATCAGTCTCATATAACCGATTGTGTTCCGGTCACATTTGGCCTACAGTCACGGACCTGTGATGGCGACAGTGGGACAAACACAGCCACACATGAACAGCACAGTGCTCTGACGAATGTTAATTCAGAATTCAGTTCATGTGTACAAGACTGTGGTAGCCTAGCGGTTAAAGTACAGGATTATGGACCAAAAGGTCCAGGGTTCAAATCCCACCTCTGCCAAGCTGCCTCTGTTGGGTCCTTGAGCAAGGTCCTTAACCAACAATTGCTTGGATTGTAAGACTATCAATGGTAAGTCGCTCTGGATAAGGGCGTCTGCTAAATGCTGTAAATGTAAATGTAAATATAAGGAGCTTTAAACGTAAACAGTTAATGCTCAGCCGCTCCGTGTTTGTTTCCCCATCCCAACGTTTAGTGCATGGGTCGACTGTCTGTTTATTTTTGGGTTCTTGTGCGTTTGTGATTGGTTTTGTCTGTGAATGTCTTTTTTTTAGTTATTAAACATTCACAAGAGTGTGTATTTACTACATTCAGTGGCTTACAGTATGTATGACTTACCATCTTGTAGGGTGACTTGCAATTCAGAGTCTTTGCTTATACTTGTACCCTTGCTCTAACTGGTAAAAGGCTCTTATCAAGGCTGTAATAAAGTACAATTTCAGCAAGTTTCCAGTGACTGATATTTGTGTGGCCAATGCCACAAAGCTAATGAGAGAATAGAGCCAGGTACAAGCCAACAGCTCCAGCTATCTTCTGTTCAACCATTTCTGTGTGCTGTAATTCATAAGTATTGGACAGAAAGAAAACCGAAATCAGCCGGTCATATATTTAAAAAATTGGAAATCGTAGTCGGCCAAGAAAATTGCAGTCGGTGCATCTATATAGTCTATACTGTATACATCATAGAGGAGCCTATCTTAAACATGCTTAAGTCAACTACATTAACCTACAGTTGGGTAAATTCATTAACACAAAACCTATTTTATAAGAAAATGTTGAATATCTCATATGATTTATTGAATAACGTAATGCAAGTGAAAAGCAAAAACAAATGTTTAGTCCAATGACAAAGTCAGCAGAACACTTTCTGAATCAGTATATTAAGGCAATCCTCACCAGGAGAGGTGGAAATGGACTGAGAATGTGAAGCCATGATTTATTTGGCTTATGTTTAGGATTACTCTAGATAATGTAATTAGTTAATTTATTTGGTGCCTATTTATTAAAATGTCATGGGCATCAAAGATCTTAAATTAATCAGTCTTTAAACATGATTTAGTTTCTTAACTCTTCTTGTATTTGAGAAAAAACGATCCAAACATTCCTCATCTTGTCTGCGTTGCCATTTCGTATGAACACCGTGTACAAACGGGTGCTTTAATATCAAATTTCATTCGCCTTATTAAAATCATTACGTTCTAGCATATCAAATGGAGTCTGTACATATTAACACATTGGAGATGGTGATTTGACCTACCATGCCACCTTCTGTCCTACAAAGTGAACATTGACAAGCATGCCAAGGTCCAGAGGTCTTGTTTAACTGGGCTTTCTACACGTATATTTGCAGCATATTGTAGACATCCTTATCCAAAGCAACGTGAAATTGAAAATTGCAAGGTGTTGCTTAAAAGACCAACAGTGGTTGGTTGGGATTAACAATGTGTAACACAGACAAGTGGTCCTGAACTACTGATGTTTTCGCATATTACCCAAGTTTTCAATCATGTAAAATTGCGGGCGCAGACTTTTAACGCTTGCTGAGATGAATCAACGTTGTCAGAAAATGCTTACACAGTGGGAAGTGTGATTAGAAGTTAAGTGTTTAACTAAATTTGTAAAGGATTACATTTACATTTACAGCATTTAGCAGACGCCCTTATCCAGAGCGACTTACAATTGATACAGTCTTACAATCCAAGCAGTTGTGGGTTAAGGGTCTTGCTCAAGGACCCAACAGTGGCAGCTTGGCACAGGTGGGATTTGAACCCTGGACCTTGTGGTCCATAGTCCAGTACCTTACCCACTAGGCTACCACAGTCACAGACATTTCGTTCAGATCGGACTCAATAGGATTACCCTATTCTGATTGAGTCTTACACTTAAATGCTTTCTTACTACTTTTTGAGCTATTAATTAGCAATAATATCCAAACAATAAATAAATAATAAACATAGACCAGTTTTTCCCACTAAACCTGTTTACAAACTATTACAGTGCTGGTTAAATGTGCCTCTGTAATCTTGGTAGCTCTGTATTTATATAATCTTCAGCATAAACCTGCAACCATAAACTTAGTGAAATCATACTCAGCAGTAGCACACTGCAACTGTGTATACCTTTAATAAAGCCCTATAAACGGACCCTGAGCCAACTCTTCCCCACAGCACACCATTTTTAGTTTCTCTCTCCCTCGCCCCCTCCATCTCTCGCTCTCGCACATACATGCACACACCATCACTGCAGCCACAGACCCCAGAGGAGAAAGAATCAAACCTGCATATTATATAAGGCTGAACACTATTTCAGACCGAAAAAGGTCAGACTTAATGGACTCTGACACACCAGATGAATGCATTCATTCCTACTCATCCACACCGAGATGATATCGCCCAAAGCAGAACTCCAAAGCCTGAAAAATCATGGTTTCCACACTCACTGATGACTTTATTAAGTACACCTCATTGTCTGTTTTATTTATGTCCATTTTCAGTTCCACGTTGTGGTCCTATAACTACAGACTGTAGTCCTCCTCTTTCTCTACATACTGTTCTCTAATAGTCAGAACCCCCACAGATCAGGCACTATTTGGATGGCGGTTCATTCTCAGCACTGCAGTGACGATGACATGGCGGTGGTGTGTTAGTGTGTCTTCTGCTGGTAAGATTAGATCAGAAACAGCAGTGCTGCTAGAGTTTTAAACACTGGGTTCCCTCACTGTGCACTCTATTAGATACATCCACCATATTGCTCCACCTTGTAGATCAGTCAAAGACAGCAGCTCACAGTACGTGTTAGTCATCCTCTAATCCTTCATCAGTGCTCACAGGACGCTGCCTACAGGATGCTGGTGGCTGGACAATTTTCAGTCCAGCAGTGACTCTCACCTCTCAGTTCAGGTTCATATTCTCAAAATATGAACAGGGTCTGGTCGCCTGAGGATTGAAGATTCAAGTGTGAGAAGAGTATATGACACAGAAAAGGTGTACCCTAAACACAACTAATGGGTACTGTTTCTGTCATTGTCACGGATGACCAAATGAAGAGCTAAGGAATATCAACTGAAAAAATGTGATATCGATACAATACCAGATTGAGTCAGCTCAACCATCATTGCAACATCTAATATCCAACGCCAACTTCTGAGAAACAGAGGTGTGATGGCAGTCGGCATTGTTGTATAGTGCTGGCTCAAACAGTCCACTCCATTCCCAAAACAGTCCATTAACAAAACTGGCTCCAAGTTCTGGTAATGAGTGTTTGGTGGGTGCGTCACTGTTCCTGAATGGTAATGAACATGGACAAGCCTGGGACAATTTGGCAATGCAGAAATTCATTTTAAACAAAAGGGAGTGAAAAGGTCTCTCTTTCCCTAGAGCAATCCAGCAGTGCAAACAGAGGCATCTGCTATAACTGGATGACATTTGAAATTTCAAAAGCTGTATCAGCGTTAACAGACAGCCATGCACAACAATTAAAACTGAAGAAGAACATCAAAGGATAAAATCAGGACTACTTTATACGAGGGCTGTGTTTAAAAAATAAACTGATACAGAAATAAATTTATTTTCATGATACTACATCGATTTTCAGCTCAAAATATGTATTTTTTGAAGGGAGAAAAATCACGTATGAACACCCCAGGTTTTTGGCCACGTCACACATTTGCCCCATCATTACCTTACTGTTCAGCATTTTGAATGGGTTTGCCATTTGCTTGTTGTAACTCTTAAAATGTTATAGTTTAGTTTTTAGCTTTTCAACACTGAATCTAACACACATATTTAACTATTCATGATAAATATTAGTCAATCTCAAGCAGCTTCCATTTTTACATGGTTTATATCCTTACTCTTACTCATATAAAGAATAACAGGACCAAGTTTTCAGCACAGAATTAGCAAATACATAAACTCTAGCCACATGGCATCCACTTTACTACCATTAGGACACATTCTAATGATTTACCAAAAACTATATTTTTAGAATAAACAAATAACATCTAAAAATAATTTCAATAAGTTGATGGTAAGTTGAGAGTGACCTTCTCAGTCATTGTTACAATATCATTAAATACACAAAACAAAATAAGAGAGAACATATTTTTGGTCTTCACATGATCTTCAGAAGATCCTACTGAACATCTGTGACTTGTAGCATATTCTCTAATTTTCAGAAGTGGTAATATGTTAGGGTAACAGGACTGAGTGAAAACATGGGGACTTGTGTAATGTAAAGTGCAACATTAGAGACCAAGGACAACAAATACTATTTTTCAGTGTTCTGTGTAGTTTTTATTAATGTTTTAAGTTATAAACCTTAGATTTGAGGTTGCATCACTGTGTGGGACACCTTGCATAACAATACAATGTTTCTTACAGTTATTTATATTTATTTATTTAATCAATAACTAATTACAT
This sequence comes from Ancistrus triradiatus, assembly GCA_025084515.1. NCBI lineage: Eukaryota > Metazoa > Chordata > Actinopteri > Siluriformes > Loricariidae > Ancistrus > Ancistrus triradiatus. Next base: position 49,729 of record JAJAGP010003209.1, read on the forward strand.
TTTCTGTTTTCTCTCCGAGCTGTGTTCTGGTACCAGTTCCAGCCCCACACATGATGTTCATCCGCTGAAGCTCCAATCAAGCTGCTTCCATCATCAGCTCCAGCCCCATCATACCCGGGTCACTTAATGCCGATGTGCATACTTCACATTTTATTTGAACTTTGACTCCATGACTTCAGGTTCGTTCTTAGATGTATCATCTACGCCGCCCAACGAGGTTGGGTCCCTTTTTGAGTCTTGGTCTTCCTAAGGTTTCTTCCTATAACACTCAGGGAGTTTTTCCTTGTCACTGTCGCCCTAGGCTTGCTCAATTTGGGATTGGACGTAGATATTAGGAGATAACCTAAACTTGTAAAATTGCTCTGAGACAATGCTCCATTGTAAAAAGCGTTATATAAATAAATTTGACTTGACTTGACTTGATTATCATTACCTGTAATGTCCTGGGGACGAAAATGGCACCCATTCGGTGGAATGGCTCATAAATTACATTTACAGCATTTAGCAGACGCCCTTATCCAGAGCGACTTACAATTGATACAGTCTTACAATCCAAGCAATTGTGGGTTAAGGGTCTTGCTCAAGGACCCAACAGTGGCAGCATGGCAGAGGTGGGATTTGAACCCTGGACCTTTTGGTCCATAGTCCAGCATCTTAACCGCTAGGCTACACAGTCCCACAAAAAAAGTTTGTTTTAACTACCAATTTACATTTACAGAATTTGGCAGACGCCCTTATCCAGAGCGACTTACAATTGGTACAGTCTTACAACCCAAGCAATTGTGGGTTAAGGGTCTTGCTCAAGGACCCAACAGTGGCAGTTTGGCGGAGGTGGGATTTGAACCCTGGACCTTCTGGTTCGTAGTCCTGCACCTTAACCAATAGGCCACCACAGTCCAATAAATACTAGGGCAGGGATTGTAACCCTAGTTCCAAAAAATCCCATGAACCTAGCACCTGTTAAAAACATTCAGTTCCGCTTATCAGGTTTTACAAACGCATTTTTGTACATGCTTCAAACACACAGCTGGGAATACTGCCAAACTGTGTCTATAAGGTCACAGCTATTCAACAGGACCTGTGTACGTTGTGGGATACATCATTTCGTAGTTTGTTTTGATAGGCTCCGCTATAGCATTAGCAGAAGACGGACCCCTGGATGCACTCCAAAGTTTGGCGGCACTTTGAGAAAGAAGAAAATGAAAAGTGCAACATATGTGCAAGGATGATCTTTTGTTCCTCCAACAAGGCACCAGCACGAAATTGAGCTTCAGAAGTGTATAGTGTTTGAACTAACGCAGTTGCCAAGTCCATTTTCCACATTAGCAAGCTCCACAGACAGTGTTAGCACATCCAGTACAGGCAGCCTGTGATATGCCATTCTTGTTAGCCAAGACGTCAAAAATAACCATGGAGAAAATGGAGGAGTGTCACAGTGCGGTGATGGCATTTGTACAAAAAGAGCTAATCCCAAGTTGTCAATTCACCTCACTTGCCATTCAGGTACGGAAAGTTTTTAAAACAGTTGTTTTTAATTACCAAAAGATGGAGCGTTCTTTCCGACCAAAAGGTTATTTGTGACATTTTGCAAGAATATAGCATCTTCTTCTTCTTCTTTCGGCTTCTCCGTTTATCAGGGGTCACCACAGCGAGTTAAACGTTTCCACCTCACCCTGTCCTCCACATCCTCTACTCTCACCCCAACTCCCTGCATATCTTCATTTACCACAACCAAATAACTCCTCTTTGGTCTTCCTCTCCGTCTCTTGCCTGGCAGCTCCATCCACCAACATCCTCCTACCAATATATCCACTATCCCTCCTCTGCACATGTCCAAACCATCTCAGTCTTCCCTCTCGAATTTTGTCTCCCAATTTTCCAACCTGTGCTGTCCCTCTGATGATCTCATTCCTAATCCTGTCCACCCTAGACACTCCTAAAGAGAACCTCAACATCTTAAGTTCTGCCACCTCCAGCTCTGCATAACGGATAAAATATCGGCTGTTGATAAGGATGCAAACAACAAGTGGCATATGTTTTCACCATATTGCAACTGAAACCTGGAATCAATGAGAAGAATCAGAATTGGAATCATTAAGATTCAAACAGTACCCAATGCTAACACTCCTGCACCCATCTGACTGGCAACTAAACTCTGCATTTGTCCATCATCAACAGCTCGCGTTATCTGAGCAGCTCAGTGACCCAGTTTCCTCAGTTGCTGATCAATCCTTAAGCCTCAGAGATTTTCCAATGTTTTAAATAATCAGTGTTCAGTCATGTAGGGTAAAGAGCTAAATGAAGGATATGCTTATAGGAAAAGCCATGGCCACATCACACATCATCTCACCATTATTTACTGGCTTGAGCGCTGATTTACCGCTAATGCTATAGCAGAGGGTACCAAAACAAAACCACATTATGACATATGAGACCACGTGGCAGATTGATGTTTCCTTAATACGGACGTATTTTTGCACTAATCGTGGCCGTGTTTTTAAAGCATAAAATGCGTTAGTAGGAACCGATAAGCTGAATCAAAATTCTGTTTTCTTAATGGGTACCCCAGTCCTTGGTATTTTGGAACAGAGTACCCATTAAGAAATGACATTTTAGTTAAACCAACAGCTAATATTATTTTCTCACTCGGTTACAGCTGACATTGCCGTGTGCTCATGGTAAGATGTGGAAAGGAATATGGATTGGTATCAGACTCATCTCTACTTCTAACAACTAAAGGCCTCTCTCACATTGTTGAATTTAACATTAATGTTAATGAATCCACCATCAGGAGAACACTGAACAACAATGGTGTGCATGACAGGGTTGCAGGAGAAAGCCACTTCCCTCCAAAAACAACACTGCTGCCGACCACAGGCCACATGGACAATCCAGAGGTCTAACGTAAAAACATTTTGTGAACGGATGAGATTTCTAGTTTAAAAGCGAAGCATTATGCCTGGGGAAAGATAAACACTGCATTCCTGCATAAGAATCCTAACCCATCTGTGAAACAGTCTGGTGGTAGTATCGTGGTTTGAACCTATTTTTCTGTATGTTTGCCACAGCGGCTTGCCATAAACATTTTTTTTTTAAATAGCCAAGTCAAAGTCCTGATCGTAATCTAACAGAAATGTCATGGAAGCAATTTATATGAAGAAAGCCACCAACATCCCAAGGTTTAAGCTTTTCTTTACAGAGGAATGGGCTAAAATTCCTCAATTTTAGCCCAGGACTGATCAATAGTTGTGAAAATATATAGTTGCAGTTACTGCTTATTAAGTGGTTCATGCCAGATTTTGAAACCAAAAGGTCTCATACTACTACCACTCACAGATACATGATATTGGATTATTTTCCACAATAAATAAATGACCAAGAATAACATGCGTGTGTCATTTGTTTAAATTGGTTGTCCTTATGTGAAAATCTGATGATATTTTAGGTCATTTATGCAGAAATATAGAAAATTCTAAAGGGTTCATAAACTTTCAAGCGCCACTGAAGGTTTGTTGCATTTACATGCATTTAAAAAACTTGACTAGAGATGCACCGACTGCAATTTCCTTGGCCTATGACCATGTTTAACATTCAGATTGTCTTTCTGTCTAAGAATTATAATTGACAGCATAAAGAAATATTATTGTGAGCCTGGCCCTGTGCGCTCGCTGCCTTTTGCTTTTACCTCTTTGTCTTTGTAAGTTTTGCCAAATTTAAATGTCTTATTAAGTTCATTGTTCCGAACGTTTTCGGAGTTCTTCCTCCATGGCTTATTTTCACTATGCATGTACAGTATTGAAACATGGCATAAAGAGCTTTGCTGTGTCCCTCATAGATCCCTCCTCATTAGTATCCCTAATCCCTCATTGCACTATGAAGAGAGAGACTATTTGATTGACTAAATAGCACTCAAAACACAACCAAAATCTAACACTTCCTCATCATCAACATGCATCCGGTCTAATAAACAAACCCACATGTGGCTGATCTGGGTTCAGAGCTCCGTACACATGAACTAAATTCTGAATTAAAGTGAGTAAATGCACTGTGCTGTCTGTGATTGTGTTTGTAAATGTTGTGCGATGTGCAATTGTAAATCTGAACAGCACAAAATCAGTCATTGGAGATGGATCGGTCGAACACCAGTTATGGACGTTCACTCTAAAAACTGTCCGATTCCAGTCACCGGCTGATTGATCAGTGCATCTCTAAAAACGACCATGTAATCCGGTGGGTAAGACGCACACTTGTCCAGCACAGTCTTCAAAATGCAAAGAACACATTTCCATATGACAAAACGTGTAGAGATATTTGGTTAACATAACTTATGTAAAATTACACTGGTGGGTGTGTAATTTTAGCATGTGTAAAAAGGCCCACCAATGCTGTATGATCTCCAACAGATCCTATCATGCAATGCCTGAAATATCCTACATGCCCTGTCTCCATGGCAGTGATAAACATCATCAATCAGCTTGCAGCAAAGCTAAGCTTAACACTTTTCTTGCCAAAAGGTCTCACACACAAAAAAAAGCCATTTACATAATGCACTGAAGGATCCTAGAAACCTTCCACTCAAACAAGTCAAACACTTGTCCTACTGGGGCAATTTACAGAGACCAGCTAACCTAAAGCATGTCTTTGGAATGTGGGACAACACGAACACGGGGACTGCAAACCTCACATAGTCCGAGGTAGGAACCGAACTGGGAACTTGTGGGGTGCCAGCACTAACATGTTCAAGCAGCAAGTTTTGCAGCCACTGTGCCCCATGTACCATGTTTAGCTCTGTGCATTTTGTTATATGCATGAGTTTAACAAGTCCAGGTAAACCAAGCCATCCAAATAAGACATCCAAGCCATCAATACCACCCATGACCATTAATCCTCCTCCACAATATGTAATACTTGGCAATATTTTAACAACTGCATACAGCACTTTACTAGACCACCCCCGCAGCAACGTGGCATTGTCTTCTGACCAGGGTGTTCCCAACTGGCCCAACTGGACATGTTTGTGGGATTGCACAAGTTCACTCTGGCCCTTCAACAGTGACCCTTTCGAAGCCCTGGCACCTGAACTACCACCATGCAAAGAGTAGGCATTTGCCTGCCCCCCGTGAATTCCAGAATTGGCTCCAGATCCCACAGACCCTACTAATCCACAAAAACCCAGCTCACAAAGTCCCATAAAAATAACTGTGCTGTGCTGAAAGGGTTTCCTGAAGCAGTTTGGTGGCTTTTGTGGTCATGGTTTTTTTTCGATACTCTACTTAGCGCATCCTCTGTGGTTGCATCATGGCCTGGTACATAAGCTGTTCTGCAAGAGCTGAGAGGTCTGTTAAAGTGATCCTAGGCAGGAAACCACCTTCTATGCATGATATTTATAAGTAGTGGTGTCTCAGCAATATACTCACGTATACAGTACTGTGCAAATGTCTTATGCAATCTATATCTTTCAGTTTATATGCTGCTTATTCTTTATTTAAGCTTTAATGGTCACTGCACTTTGTAGTTCTACAATTATAGACTGCAGCCCATCTGTTTCTCTACATGCTTTGTTAGTCCCCTTTACTCTGTACTCTAGCACCCACAGATCAGGTACTATTTGGGTGGTGGATCATTCTGAGCACTGCAGTGATACTGATTTTTAGTGTGTGTTTTGCTGGTTTGAGTGGATCAGACACTGCAGTGCTGTTAGAGTTTGTTCAATCCCTGTTCACTTTATTAGAGACATTAACCTTGTAGATGTAAAGTTAGTAGAGAAAGTAGCTCATCTGTTGCTGCACAGTTTGTGTTAGTCATCTTCTAATCCTCATGGGAGGCTGCCTACAGGACGCTGGTGGCTGGACATTTTTGGCTGGTGGACTAATTTCAGTCCAGCGGTGACAATGAGGTGGTTTAAAACTCCAGCAGCACTGCTGTGTTTGATCCACACATGCCAGTACAAAACACACTAACACACCACCACCACATCAGTGTCAGTGCAGTGCTGAGAAGGATCCACAATCCAAACAGGACCTGATCTGTGGGGGTCCTGACCATAAAAGAACTGGGACTAAAGTATCTGGAGAAACAGATGGACTACAGCCTGCAATTGTAGAACTACAAAGTGCAGTGACCACTAAAGCTTTAATAAAGAATAAGCAAAATATAAGCTAAAAAATATAGGATGCCTAAGACTTTTGCACAGCACTGTATATTGGGTAGCCATATATATGCATCATCCTGTGCATATATATCGCGGCACGTCATGCCATCTTGTGTATGCACTGCGCAGCACCATGCCTTCATGCTTATATATTGAGCAGCTTTGCACCTTCCTGTCTAGTTACCGGTCATCTGTTAGACTGTGCTTCTATTTGTTACACAGGATTTATTGCCGTGTTACATTTTACTGTAGACGTACTGCTGTGTTACACAGTTCTGTGTCTATACTGACTCATGTTACACTGTGCTGTGGAATTACTGCTGCGTTACTCAGTCCTGTGTCAATATGGACCTGTGCTACACTGTGCTGTGGATATATTGGTGTGTTACCTAGTCCTGTGTCTATATTGGCCCATGTTACACTGTGCTATGCCAATACTGACCTGTGCTCCACTGTGTTATGGATAATATTGCTGTGTTACACAGTTCTGTGTCTATACTGACTCATGTTACGCTGTGCTGTGGAATTATTGCTGCGTTACTCAGTCCTGTGTCAATATGGACCTGTGCTACGGATATATTGGTGTGTTACCTAGTCCTGTGTCAATATGGACCTGTGCTACACTGTGCTGTGGATATATTGCTGTGTTACCCATTCCTGTGTCTATATGGCCCATTGTACACTGTGCTATGCCAATCTGCCCTGTGCTCCACTGTGTTATGGATGATATTGGCCATGTTACCAGTTCTGTGTCGATACTGACTCATTTCACGCTGTGCGTCGAATTATTGCTGCGTTACTCAGTCCTTTGTGTCAATATGGACCTGTGCTACACTGTGCCTGTGGACTATTGGTGTGGTTACTTAGTACTGTTCAATATGGACATGTGCTACACGGTGCTGTGGATATATGGGGGTGTTTACCTAGTCGCTGTGTCAATATGGACCGTGCTACACGTGCTGTGGATTATATGGCTGTTTACCCAGTCCTTGTGTCTATATTGGGCCCATGTTACACTGTGCTATGCCAATACTGACCTTTTGCTCCACTGTGTTGAGGATATATTGCTGCGTTACACAGTTTCTGTTTCAGTATTGACCCTGTGTTTACACTGTGCTGTGTCAATATGGACCGTGCTACACTTGTTGAGGATAATATTGCTGCGTTACACAGTTCTGTCTAAGTATTGACCTGTATTACACTGTGCTGTGTCAATATGGACCTGTGCTACACTGTGCTGTTTATATATTGCTGTGTTACACAGTCATGTGCCTATATTGGCCGATGTTACACTGTGCTGTGTCAAAACTGACCTCTTCTCCACTGTGATGCAGATAATATTGCTGCGTTACACAGTTCTGTGTCAGTATTGACCTGTGTTACACTTTGCTGTGTCAATACGGACCTGTGCTACACTGTGCTGTGGATATATTGCTGTGTTACACAGTCCTGTGTCTATATTGGCCCATGTTACACTGTGCTGTGTCAATACTGACCCGTGCTCCACTGTCTTGCGAATAATATTGCCGCGTTACACAGTTCTGTGTCAGTATTGACCTGTCTAACACTCTGCTGTGACAATATGGACCTGTGCTACACTGTGCTGTGGATATATTGCTGTGTTACACAGTCCTGTGTCTATATTGGCCCATGTTACACTGTGCTGTGTCAGTACTGACGTGTGCTCCACTGTGTTGCGGATACTATTGCTGCATTACACAGTTCAGTGTCAGTATTGACCTGTGTTACACTCTGCTGTGTCAATATGGACCTGTGCTACACTGTGCTGTGGATATACTGCTGTGTTACATAGTCCTGTGTCTATATTGGCCCATGTTACACTGTGCTGTGCCAGTACTGACCTGTGCTCCACTGTGTTGCAGATAACATTGCCGCGTTACACAGTTCTGTCTCAGTATTGACCTGTATTACACTGTGCTGTGTCAATACGGACCTGTGCTACACTGTGCTGTGAATATATTGCTGTGTGACACAGTCCTGTGTCTATATTGGCCCATGTTACACTGTGCTGTGTCAATACTGACCTGTGCTCCACTGTGATGCAGATAATATTGCTGCGCTACACAGTTCTGTGTCAGTATTGTTCTGTGTTACACTTTGCTGTGTCAATATGGACCTGTGCTACACTGTGCTGTGGATATACTGCAGTGTTACATAGTCCTGTGTCTATATTGGCCCATGTTACACTGTGCTGTGTCAGTACTGACCTGTGCTCCACTGTATTGCAGATAATATTGCTGCATTACACAGTTCTGTGTCAGTAATTGAACCTGTGTTCCACACCTGGTGGAATGTTGGCTCCGTTACACGTCCTGTGACAAAACTGACGTGTTTACCTGTGCTATGAAATATAGTTGTGTTTTCTGTGTCTATATTGGCCCTTGTTACACGGCTTGTGTTATCTGACCAGTGGTACGCTGTGCTGTGAGTATATTATCAGGTTCACAGTCCCGGTCATACAGACCCATGATACACTGTACTGTGGCTACACTGCCCTGTTACACATTGCTGTGTGTATGCTGACCTGTGTTTCACTGTGCTGTAGATGTATTGCCCTCTGTTGAACCGTTTTGAGTATTTATTACACTAAGCTTTTTGTTGCACATGCCCTACTTTGGCAACTGCATATCATCACGTTATCTGTTGTGTTGTATTGTATAATGCACCATGATACACAGGGCAAAAAAAAACGTTTTGCCTCATTGTTCACTTAACAGGACTGCAAACCCAGTGGACACATTAATCCCATTGACAGCAGCAACAGCCTACTTGTGTGTACTCACGCGCGAGCGCACACACTCATTCATACAGTCTTTATACTTATTACAACTAAACGCCACGTTTGTTGTTGTCACCTGTGTTCGGACCGTCCGCACCGGTCCATGTGCTTTACTAACACAGCCAGTAACAAGAACACCAGTTAGCAGCTAGCTAATGTAATTTCATAATAATTCTACTCACGTCATGCTACCGTCAGATTTTTCAGCTGCTCCTTTCCGTTCGTTTTTCTCTTCGAGCAGCAGACGGCTATCAGTTACTTCATAAATACACTAAAATTATTTACCCACATCAACTCTTCCTTCTTCACTACTTTCACAGCTCAAACTAGCTAGGTTGCAGAACGTTACGACTGAGCTGTGGAATCGATTCCAAAAGAGTCGATTTCTTCGATTCCAACGATTTGTCAACGGATTCGAATTGCACCCAGTTTTCCGGCAAAGGTTCAACTGTAGTAAAGTACTATCCAATACAGTTTAGGGTCGCGTGGCCTAAATTTTACGTTATTTAGTTTTAGTCAATTAGCGGACGCCCTTATTGAAAGTGGCTTACAATTAATACAAGCTTACATACTACAATTGTCGGGTTTAAAGGTCTTGCTCAAGGACCCAACAGTAGTCAGCTTTGCAGGGTGGAATTTGATCGTGGCCTTCTGATTCAAGTCCCGGTCCCTAACTGCCAGCACACTGCACAAGGTGGGAACCAACCTGTATACAGAGTTGTTCTTTTTGGCAGACTCACCCACACACACACACACACACACAATCCTTACAGTTACAGCATTTAGCAACGAGCACTTATCCAGACTTAATGCTTAAGCCTGATACAGTCTTACAATTTCCAAGCATTCTGGGTTAAGGTCCTTGCTCAAGACCCAACGTGGCAGCTTGGCAAGAGGTAGGATTTGAACCCAGGACCTTCTGGTCCATAGCCCAGTACCTTAACCGCTAGGCTACCACAGTCCCTTACACTTCAGAGACACCAGTTGACCTAACGGAAGTCTTGGGAATGTTGGAGAGTACCTGGAGGAATCCCACAAAACAAAACAAAAAAACAGGGAGAACATGCAAATGGCCCAGGATGATTATTTAAATATTCATTATTAAGACAAGCTTAATTTTTAAATAAAAAACTTTGTAGCCAAATCTCTGAACATGGCTCTATAAAAATGTCTGCATCTACATCTCTGGTTTGTCAGTGGTAAGCTCCAAATACTGTAAGCAGCAGGTCCTGAGGGTCAAGGTTGAAATCCTAGATGGGCCTTGCAATGTGAACGTCGAGTGTTGCCTTTATGGATCCCTGCGATGCACTTGTGCTCTGTCCAGGATGTACCTCTGCCTGTGAATTCCAGTGAATTCTGTGTAATAAATGTACATGTACTTCAAGTAGTGAGGTCAAACAATTAAACTATTAATTGTGATTAATTTAGTTTATTGGCAAGACTATCATTAATTTACCTTTTTCTGCACCTTTTTTACCCGATAAATAGTTTAAATTCTACGGTTTTATTAGAACAGTACTATTTTTGCAGTGGTTTATGTGACACGGTCAACTGTTCTCACAGTAAGGAGATTGTCCAAAATTGAGTAAGAGTGTTGAGTGTTGTATATGGTGTGTAGCATTAAGGAAATTAGGTGACCATTTTAGACACAGCCCATAAGTATGGGAGCCTCACCTGCTCAAACAGTGAAAATGCAATTAATGGCTTTAAACAAATCTAAATGTTCCAGTATTATTGCCCCATTTATTAAAATACTAGTGTGTTAAATTTGTGATACTGTTACAGAACACAGCATGTTTTAGAAACATAAAAGAAATTCTGGTTTATAGTCTCTTGACAAATTGACAGAATTGGCTGCATATGTCCAAATACTTATGTTTTCTGAATGCTGCAGCTCACATACTCACCAGGAAAAGAATGGCAGACCATATTACTTCCCAATATTACTCATATTACACTCTTGCTGAGATCAGAGATAAGATCCACATTGGCTACAAAGTTCTGCTAATAACATTTGAAGCTCTTAATGGTCTAGCTTTGGCACACCTTACCGACCTCTTAAATCATCATAGGACAACCTGAGCACTTTGTTTACCTGAGACAAAATTTCATAAATTCTGTTTGACTGGGCAATTGCACAGTTTGTACAAGGAGTTTGGTTTGGAGCACAGTAATAACACATACACATACAAACTATACAGCACAAACAATACAATAATAATATAAAATAGCAATAAACACTAGATATATATTATACAGATATATACAGAACAATACAAAAAGTAAAGCCCATTGAATTCTGTCCTTAGCCTGAAAAGTGCTATACATAAATAAAAATTACTGTTCTATTTATTTTTGTTCTTATTATTATATTAGCATCTACCAGTTTACAGCTACAGATGAAGTACTTCATAAAGTTGTGTTATATTAAAATATTGGTTATCAATATATTTTTCTTGTCTGTCTGAGGAATAACTGAGGTGTAGTAGGTAGATTTAATAAATGTTATAATATGTTCGTTATTGATACAGTGTTCATAGTAACGTACTTATCCGTATACATGTATCACGTTTTGAACGAAGAAACGAATCACTGGGGCATCGCTCCTCTGGAGTTCAACATTGAGTCCGGCTCATTCTGTTTTGCAATCGATCTGCCCCCTTTCAAATGACGCACAACTACAACGAATTAGCCAATAATAGAAGACTATCATCTAGCACGCGTCCAGCTACAAATTAGCGGCCAATCAAAGAAGTTTTAAGGCGGGTCTTTTCAATTTCCAACTGCGGGGTTAAGGTTGTCTTGGCACTCTCCCCGTACAGCCTGCTACGTCTTCAACCACTTACACTTGCGTACTAAATAGTATTTCACTTTTAGTGGGGTGCAACTTTAGCAGAGTAATATCCAGGTTTGGACGTAGAGAGTGAGTGGAAAAAGTGTGTGTATCCCAGTTGTTCTGAAGTAAGTTTATTCAAAATTTTAAAACTTTAATTTGACAAAATTATTTTGAGAGTAGTATACAGCCTACATACTTTTAATTTATTTCAGAGCATAGTAAAGCAAAATGGCAATACTCCTGCATAATACAATATTGATTATGAAACTATGTATAAAACTAACTGCACACTTGTCAGCTTGACAACCATGATGCAAATCTTCCGTTCCACCACATGGCAAAGGTGCTCTACTGGATTGAGGTCTAGTGACTGTGAAGGTGAATTTACTGTCATGTTCAAGAAACCAGTTTGAGATTATTTGAGATTTGTGACATCAGAATAATGTACACTATGTTCATAAAGGAACGAACATGGTCAGCAACAACCGCCGGTGTGGTCTTCAGAGATTTTTGCATCAGAATTGCTCTTCTATAACAAGTCGTTACTTGAGTTACTGTTGTCGTTCTGTCAGCTTGAACCAGTCTGTCCATTCTCCCATGACCGTTGGCATCAACAGGCCATTTTTGCCAAGATAAGTGCTACTCTTGGATATTTTCTCTTTTTTGGTCCATTCTCTGTAAACCCTAGAGATGGCTGTGTGGGAAAATCCCAGGAGATCAGCAGTTTCTGAAATACTCAGACCAGTCTAGCACCAACAACCATGCCACATTCAAAGTCACTTAAATCAAACTTTTGCCCATTCTGATGCTCGGTTTGAACTTCAACAGGTTGCATATGTGCCTAAATGAGTTGCTGCCATGTGATTAATTGATTAGATATTTGTGTTAATGAGAAGTTGAACAGGTGTACCTAATACATTTACAGCATTTAGCAGACACCATTATCCAGAGCGACTTACAATTGATACAGCCTTACAATCCAAGCAATTGTGGGTTAAGGGCCTTGCTCAAGGACCCAACAGTGGCAGCTTGGCAGAGGTGGGATTTGAACCCTGGATGTGTATGTATGTAGTAAAAATGTATGTATGTAGTAAAAATATATACAAACACACCAGTCAGCCAAAACATTAAAACCACTTAGAGACTGATTGACAGTTGATTATGTTTAGGAGAAACGTTCAGGAGTAAAGACCTGAGCGACTAGCAAGTGGCATATCATTATGGCCAGGCGACTGGGTCAGAGCATCTCCTAAACAACCAGGCTTATGAAGTGCTTCCGGTCATCAGTGGTGAGTACCTACTGACAATGGTCCGAGGAGGGGCAAATCACTAACCAGTAGCAGGGTGTTGGCGTCCAAGTTTAATTGATGCACAAGAGCAACAAATTCTAATCAGTCTTGCCCAGTGTTTAATACCGGTTATAGCAGGAATGTCACCCAACACGCATCGCAGCGCCCCCTGCTGAGTATGTGGCTACCTAGTCACAGATCAGTCAGTGCTTATCGTGCTAACCACTGTCCACTGCCAAAAGCACCTACAATGGGCATGTGAGTGTCAGAACTGGAACTTAGAGCAATGGAAGAAATAATACATACATATATCATTTTAATCTGAGAGATATAGGAAATATGATGTATATAATGGATATCACAGTTAATCACATTTATTTTACAAGATTATTAATAACTAATTGTTGTATAGAAATCTTCAGATATACATCACCCTGCCCTATACCACTATTCAGTATACATATAACAAGAGCTAACACATCTAACTGTTCAAGGTATTTAAAATACACTTGATAAAACCCAAGCAAGTTCTGTTCCCTGGTCAATTACAAATTTTAAAGATATGTTTTCTAAATGAAAACACCCTCACTTTATTACCACCCCATTTGGACAGTTTGGATGGTAGATCATTCTCAGCACTGCAGTTACACTTATGGTGGTGGTGTGTTAGTGTGTGTTGTGCAGGTACAAGTGAATCAGACAGCATTGCTGCTGGAGTTTTTAAACACCTCTGTGTCACTGCTGGACTGAAAATTGTCGACCATCCAAACATATCCAGCCACCAGCATCCTGTAGGCAGCATCCTGTGAGCACTGATGAAGGATTAGAGGATGACTAACACAAACTGTGCAACAACTGATGAGCTGCTATCTCTGACTTGATAGCTACAGGGTGGAGCAATAAGGTGAACGTGTCTAATAAAGTGGACAGTGTTTTAAAACACATCAGTGTCAGTGCAGTGCTGAGAATGATCCACCACCCAAATAGTACCTGATCTGTGGGGGTCCTGACCATTAGAGAACAGAGTAAAGGGGACTAACAAAGCATGTAGAGAAACAGATGGACTACAGTCTGTAATTGTAGAACTACAAAGTGCAGTGACCACTAAAGCTTACATAAAGACTAAACAGAATATTCTATAGAATGTCTAAGACTTTTGCACAGTACTGGGAAAAGAAAAAAGAGATTTAAACAGATTTAAAGCTAATATAGTAAATAAATTAAAACAGTGACATTGTAGTGCAGTTACTTATCCTCATTCACTGAAATTGTGGTTTAATGTAAAACTTAAAACACATATGGCTGAAATTTCATATGAAGTGGTAGTCAAGACATCAGGAGACAAATTGCGAAATGTGGTAAAGTGTATGCTTTAATATGTGGCATATACACTGTATACCATTAAGATTCTCCACCATATTTTACAAGCTCTTAATTAGTGCTGTGTGACAAAAGGGTTGCAGCAAAAGTGAAAGGAAAGTAGTGAGAGAGTAGTGAGACCAGCCTTGTTGTATGGGTTAGAGACAGTGACACTGACAAAGAGACAGGAAGCAGAGCTGGAGGTGGCAGAACTTAAGATGTTGAGGTTCTCTTTAGGAGTGTCTAGGTTGGACAGGATTAGGAATGAGATCATCAGAGGGACAGCACAGGTTGGAAAATTGGGAGACAAAATTCGAGGGGGAAGACTGAGATGGTTTGGGCATGTGCAGAGGCGGAGTAGTGATATATTGGTAGGAGGATGTTGGAGATGGAGCTGCCAGGCAAGAGACGGAGAGGAAGACCAAAGAGGAGTTATTTGGTTGTGGTAAATGAAGATATGCAGGGAGTTGGGGTGAGAGTAGAGGACGTGGAGGACAGGGTGAGGTGGAAACGTTTAACTCGCTGTGGTGACCCCTGATAAAGGGAGAAACCGAAAGAAGAAGAAGAAGAATTAGGGTGTCTCAGAATTTACATCAACAAGGTGAAACCATGTGGTAGATGTGTCTAAGAGTGCACAGTGAGTGAACACAGTGTTTAAAAACTTCCAGCAGCATTGCTGCATCTGATCCACTCGTACCAGCACAACACACACTAACAAACCACCACCATATCAGTGTTACTGCAGTGCTGAGAATGATCCACCACCAAAATAGTATCTGATCTGTGGTGATACAGTGGGGGTCCTGACCATTATAGAACAGAGTAAAGGGGGCTAACAGATATGTTGAGAAACAGATGGACTACAGTCTGTAATTGTAGAACTACAAAGTGCTTCTGAATGGTAAGTGCACACCCTTACACCCTACAACTGTCACAGCCTTACACGGTGTAATCCAAGCACTGGTAAGGGCCTTGCACTAGGGCTCAGCAGTGGCACATTGGCAGTGCTGGAATTTGAACCCTAAACCTTCTAGTCCAGAGTATGAGATGCCCAAGATGGTCTTGTGAGGACAGGGGTTGTGAAGGACCTGCGGGACCCAGCGCCGATAGCACAGGAAAAGACATAGGGAAAACAGCTATACAAACTTCAAAATGTTTTCAACCCTGTCTTTGAACCAATTGGGTAAATTCTTCTTTATATAAGGATTATATGCACAATCAGAATCCTTCCTAAACCACTACACTTTACTCTATGTACTCTTCAGTACTGAGAGTAATTCATGGATTGTTACCAGATAGCAGAGCAACCTCTTTGAGAAGTTTATCAGCCTCATCTCTGTACCCAGGACTGAGCCTTTTAGCTCGAGAAACCTGTTGCAGATTCCATTGCATGTTGGCTCCCAGTCGTTGGGTTTCCTGGTGTGTCTTAGCTTCCTCCTTCACCTGTTGGCTCAGGTTCTTGTCTTCCTTCAAAAGCCATCGGATCATCTCTTCAAGCTTGGGACTAACCGCCATGATGACCTTGATGGCTTGGCACAGCTCCTTGACGTCCTCCTGCATCCGCTTTAGCTTGTCAGGCAACTTATCATCTGGTATCACAGCCATGGTGAAATCATACCCCTTCATCTGCAGTGTGACTTTGTAAGTGTCTAAAGCATGAGAGAGACACTGGTCAAACTTACTCAAACAGTATATTGGTGCAAAAGTATGCAAATATGCATGTATTATTTTAAAGAAGACATTATGTAAAACTTTTTATTGCTTGTGCGTGTACATTTTCTACAGTCTCTACCAATTCACAAACTGAAATAATTTCTTGTGGGCTACCTAGTTTAGAAAACATTGGCTCCCCTTCCTACATAACAAGCCATCTCATGAGAATTATACTGCCTCCCATCTGTGCATCTCCAACCACAGCATGAGAAGTACACTTGCAAAGGGCTGAATATCACACACTATGCTACACCGCATGTTAAACTGCATTACACAACAATTCTACCATAACATTGGTTCAAACATAGAGTTTATAATTTACATGAACAGTGTAATTTTGGACTGGTAGATATGTATCAGTAAATGGTAGGGGGTGACGATGCTTTGTGATATTCAATACTATATTATAAAATATGCTTTATGTTAATGACTTTGCCCAACTGTAGTTTAAGTGTTTTAAACATGTTTAAACACCACAATACTCTCCACACTCGGCAGAGAGTGACGCGGTCGTGTTTTCAACGTTTCTAAAATGGGCAGCGCTATGATACAGAGGGGCAAAAAAGTATTTAGTTTTGACCTCGTTATCACTATTAAAAGACACCTGTCCACAGCCTCAAACAGTCAGACTCCAAAAGAGCTCTCGAAGGACACCAGGAAGAAAATTGTAGACATGCACCAGGCTGGGAAGAGTGAACCTACAATAGGTAATCAGGTTGGTGTGAATAAATCAACTGTGGGAGCAATTGTAAGACATACAAGACCATTGATAATCTCCCTCGATCTGGGGCTCCACGCAAGATCTCATCCTGTGGGGTCAAAATGATCATGAGAACGGTGAGAAAAAATCCCCAGAACTACATGGAGGGACCTGATGAATGACCTGCAGAAAGCTTGGACCAAAAGTAACAAAAAGGCTACCATCAGTAACACACTATGCCGAGAGGGAACTCAGATCCTGCAGTGCCAGCGTTTCCCCCCCCCTGCTTAAGCCAGTACATGTCCAGGCCCGTCTGAAGTTTGCCAGAGAGCATATGGATGATCCAGAAGAGGACTGGGAGAATATCATTTGGTCAGATAAACCAAGAACTTTTTGGTAAAAAAACCCAACTGGAAGAAGAATGCTGAGTCCGCATCCCAAGAACACCATACCTACGTGTGAAGCATGGGGGTGGAAACATCATGCTTTGGAGCTTATTTTTTCTGCAAAGGGGACAGGACGACTGATCCGTGTTAAGGGAAGAATGAACGAGGCCATGTACCGTAAAGATTTTAAGCCAAAACACTCCTTCCATCAGTGAGAGCATTGAAGATGGGAACGTGGCTAGATCGTCCCACCATGACAATGATTCCAAACACCACCGCTCGGGCAACAAAGGAGTGGCTCCGTAAAAAGCATTTCAAGGTCCTGGAGTGGCCTAGCCAGTCTCCAGACCTCAACCACATAGAACATTTGTGGAGGGAGTTGAAAGTCCGTGTTGCCCCAAAACATCACTGCTCTAGAGGAGATCTGCATGGAGGAATGGGCCAAAATACCAGCTACAGTGTGTGCCAACCTGGTGAAGGCTTACAGGAAACGTTTGACCTCTATCATTGCCAGCAAAGGTTATGTTACAAAGTATTGAGTTGAACTTTTGTTATTGACCAAATACTTATTTTCCACCATGATTTCCAATTAAATTCTTTAAAAATCCTAAATCCTTTCCTGGATTTTTTTTCTCATTTTGTCTCTCATAGTTGAAGTGTACCTATGCTGAAATTACAGACCTCTCATCTTTCTAAGTAGGAGAACTTACACAATCAGTGGCTGACTAAATAATATTTTGCCCCACTGTATATACAGTATGCTGTATAGTAAACTCCTCTAGTTACGATAAATTCAACTTATGACAGATTTATCAGAATGTATCCCCATTGTGAATCAGGGAGTACCTATACGTAGATTTGGAGCTTGGTCTACAGTTGTGCTATTGCCACCAGCAGTTCATCTGAGATAGTGAAAGCTGAGTGCTTAAGACGATAGAGTATAAATCCATTGGGATCACTCCGTCCAGATACAAATCTTAATGGACAGCAGTGCCCCACTTGTTAAGGCTCTGCAGTTGTAATTGGAAGGGTGTGAGTTCAAATACTAGCTCCACGAAGCTACCACTGTAAAGTCCTTAAAATCTCGGCACTTAACTTTCAACTATTCAGCACAGTTGTAAGCCTCTCTGCTAAATGTTGTACACGTAAACCTTTAAGACGCTCTAACTCACCATGCTCTTCCTCGATCTTCTTCAGGCACTCAGACAGGGTTCCATCAGGGGCACAGCGATAGCGCCTCATGAGATTTTTCTGACTGTCCTTCATCTTGTCATAGTTTTCTTGCTGCGTGTTGAACATTTCCGCAAAGTCTTCAAACCGCTGGTCAAGATCTGGCTTGCCAACATGGCGTACAATAATCCTGCCACTTTTGGGATCTGAGCACAATTGGGAAAAGAGTTTGCATGACCTTAGTATTCAGAAGTAGGCAAGACAAATGGAGCAATAACAAGTTAAGATACAGTGAAACCAGGAGCCATGTGTGAGAAAATCTATGGATAATCTAATGTGATTCATATACAGTATGTAGTTCTGACACAAATCCATGTCCATATTAATCCATAAAGGTTTGATGCCCACATTTATCACACATTGATTAGAATATTTTATATAGTTCCAAAAAGGCGCTTATAATGTCAAAAGTAACAATATGTATTCATATTTTGAGGAAGCAGTCTTATCTAAACTGTGATGCTCACCAGAAAAAGAGGACGGAAACTGAAAGACAGTCATATCTGAAAAGGTCTTAGCAGATTCCAACATTAACAGGTTATCAGACTCATGTTCAGCTAAGTCAGTGTTTACTGTAGACTTCTTATTAGCATCACTTCATAGACTTGCTTCAAACATGTGGCCCCAGGAGAGTTATGAAGTAGGTGAATCCAGAATATGTTGTTTTCTAAAATTACTTACTGTTGAACGAAGGAGGTGAATGAAATACTCTTGCGGACTGTGGTTCCCCAAGTATAGGCTGTCTCTGGAAAACAGTGACAGTGTCATCATTTTCACAACAGTGCATTTCCTGAGGTAGCTCACAACAAAAGCCACAATTATGTACTGCATTACTGTCGATCCATAGTAGTGAGTTTCATGATACTAATAATAATGTCTACAATAAAATATAGTTGTAGACACACAACTAATGTATAGATATAGTTACTCCGTGATCCTCAAACGATTTACCCTTTTGTATATAAGAGTATATAAACCCTAGGGATGTGCCCCCACTTTGAGAATCAGTGTAGTAACTTTACTAACTGTACTAGGTACTGTACAGTCCTAACTGTAGTTACAAATTCGTACTTTGATTTATGGACAATATGTTCCTCAGTGGAACGGGAAAGATTGTGATTGTGTTTGTATTTTTGTCCTGTGACTCCATTGCAGGATTTGATACAGTTGATTGTGAATCCCTAAATGCAAGTCTTAAACACTGCTTGGTTTGGTCAGACATACCAAGTCTTGCCTGTTTGAAATTCCTTTAGTCAGCTACCGAATGTTAGCATCAATGGCATACAATTCTCTAGCCCAAGAGTGTCCCAATAGTACTTTCCTGCCAGAGGAAACCTTTACTGTCGCACTAGATTCTATTCTTGGTCCTTTTTTTGTATTCAGCCCTTGGGACATGTAATCCATAAACATATTGTAAGATTTCACTACTATGCTGACTGATACAATTACAGCCAGTTTATCAGTTTGGCCAGAAGCACAGTTACACAAAATGACAGACTGTTAAAGGCATAAAATTTTGGATCAATAGAAGAGCCCTTCCTCAAACTAAAGGTTTTCACTTGAGAAACATAGCCAAAATAAGACATATGCTATCTTTAAATGATGCTGAGATTCCAAGCCATGTAGCTAATCTGGGGCATTAGGTAATGTGGGGAAATTAAACTATGGTGTGTTTACTTTTAGGTTTAACCAAAGGTTGCCAATTCTACCACATTTATGACATAATTTAAATTATTACTTTTACGTTAGTAAAAACAAACACATATATAGCTGCAAGCGCCAACTGCGGGGTCCAAGCTATCTGGTCGAACTTCACACCAGCAGTGTCCCCAAGTGGCCAGTTATCATTACCTTGCATGTAATTGATATATGGAGTCACTCAGCAAGATTCACCTCGAAATGTTACTGTTCACCTGTTGAAATCGGTTGTGAAATGTGATTGGCATATGGCGGCCATGTTTTTTGTAGTATTTGAGTATGGGTTAATTTCTTACTTAGAGATTAGGGCCACGATACAGCTTGCCAAATTTCAGCTCAATTAGACTTACAGTCCCTGAGAAACAGTGATTTATACTTAACTCCGCCCCTATTGATGGACACACCCCTAACTTTGCAGTTAAGGTCAGTCTCTTGTGCTAATCAACACCGCCGAGTTTGGTGTAACTCTGATAAAGCCTCTATGAATTACAGCTGTATACGTAGTTTAAGCTCAGCTTCGGAATGATTGATAGACATGTGGCGGCCATGTTGTTTGCAAATGTCGACATGTTTTCGATGAGTATGAAATGATACACTCTGGTGATTATTATGATACTAAATGTGTGAGAATAGATGAAAAATCCAGGGACAAAAGTAGGTGTTGTACATTTTGCGAATTCCTTAAAAACCAGTGAGCGGAACCAAAAATTTCAAATGCCAATTTTGTTTGGAATTAGACCACAGATAGACATCACACAGAATGTTCACGGATCTCTGAACTTCTGAGGAGATATGGGCATTTGACAAGTTTAAACATGAATAGCACATGAATAGCAATCACTAGTATATTGTAGGAAGTCAACAATTGGTCACAGGCATCAAGGTTCGCCTCGAAACGTTACAGCTAACTCAATCAAACACCTCCTGATTGGCCGATGGCGGTCATGTTTGTTTTGTTATTGGCATATCGCTTAAGGTTTCACTTAGAGATTAGTGCTGTGATGCAGCGTGCCAAATTCAGGCTCAATCTGACTTATGGTTGTTGAGTAACAGTAATTTGTCCCCGCCCCCTTATTGTGGATGCGCTCATAACTGTGCAGACTTGCACAGAATCTTGTTACAATCGCATGACTAAAGTTTGGTGTAAATCTGATGAAGCCTGTAGGAGTTACAGCTGTGTGAGTAGTTTAATGTCCGCCTCAGTATGATTTATAGACATCTGGTGGCCATGTTGTTTGCAAAGGTCGACATGTTTTAAATGAATATGAAGGGGCACGCTCTGCTTATTATTGTGACACCAAATTTGTGAGGATACGTGAAAAATCCAGGGACGACTTCGCAAAAGTAGGTTTTGCACATTATAAATTAGCAAAGAAAACGAAGTGGGCGGAGATTAATGGGTTTAATAGTATTAATTAAGGAATTAATTGTGGGTTTAATAGTATTTTATTTTTTTTTATATAGGGTGAAGATCGTGGCATAGCCTGGATCAGAAATTTGTAACGTAACCTATGAGCATCAACGCGTTTGGCCTTGCAATAGCGCCACCTATTGGAAAATTGGGGAATTGAGTCCGTGTGCCTGAGTAGCGGGAGGGACTACCTGCTGACCAAGTTTAGTGTCTGTAGAACTTTGGGTTTGGGCTTCACGATACGTTTTAGGGGAGAATCAGAATAATAATAATTATAATAAGGAAGAAATCTTGACAATAATAATAGCGTTCCAGCACTTCGTGCTTCGACCCCTAATGAGTACGTTTACAAAGCTCTAGAGCAGTGCCTCTGTGCGACCGCCATAACTGCTTGGCGACTAAACAATGTAGTTTTTCACCAAATGGCTAGTAATGCCCCGTACTTGGTTATCACCAATCATGTAAATACACACACTATTTAGCCATTCAATATTCGCTAGCTCTTTTATGTATCCGTTCTATGAAGTAAACATCAGAAACTGAAAACAAAATCACTCTATTTAGCCTACAACACAAATTCTCTTGCACTTGTGTCAAACCTGGAACGAACGTTAAAGGGTTTGGGACACGACCAAGATTTTGAATTGAAACAACATGTAACACGGTTCCATTATTTACAATAGTTGATTGTTTGTCCACTGACCTAGTTTTCTCCCAAATGCACTGACTCCTGGATGAACAACAGCGATATAAACATTGTAATAGCAGACGAATCATTTAGATACGTTTCGTGTCGCTCTCGATAACAAACCACAGTGCGGGTTTAGTCAAACTGTATTCTTGCGATAAATCCCATTAAATGTGTATATAGTAAAGAATCCTACCTCCTCGCTAGAAGAGTCGTTTTGAGAACAGCAGGAAGACAGCCAGTGAAAGCAGTTCATTTTCACAACTTTTTAGTTTCCGTACAGTCTCAAAGTGAACTTTAGAACCACGTGATAGCAGAATTCACCTGACACAGGTATTTACGAAATGCATGCTACTCATACCAAACTCCGCCATATCCATGGCGCATGACAGGACGCAATGATAATTACACATACTTATCCTGGATTCGAGAATAGTCAGTCTCTCTCTCTCTCTCTCTCTCTCTCTCAAACTCTCTGAAATAGTATGGACAGCAAGTGTATGCTAACAACAGAAACCACGTCAATGTCAGCTATTTGAATGGGTGTTGAATGCAATTTGAGTAAGTGTTGACAATGGGGTATCACTTAAGTAATGGTCGACGGCGGACCTATCGAGGTACAGTCGTATGAAAAAGTTTGGGCACCCCTGATAATTTTCATGATTTTTCTTTATAAATCATTGGTGTCCAGCTCAGCAATTTCAGGTAAATATATCATATAGCAGATGAACACCGTGATATTTGAGAAGTGAAATTAAGTTAATAGTTTTTACAGAAAGTGTGCAGTAATTATTCAAACAAAATTAGGCAGGTGCATAAATTTGGGCACCCTTGTCATTTGAATACCTTTAGCACTAATTATTGGAACACAAAATTTGTTTTGTAAGCTCATTGACCCTTGATCTACATACACAAGTGAATCCAACTATGAGAAAGGGTTAAGGTGGCCAATTGGAAGTTTTTCTCCTCTTTGCATCTTCTCTGAAGATGGCAACATGGGAGAGCCTCAAAACAAACTCTCAAATGGCCTGAAAACAAAGGTGGTTCAACATCATGGTTCAGGGAAAGGGAAAAGCTCTCTCAGAGCGAGATTTCAGCAGTTTCCACTGTGAGGAACATAGTGAGGCAATGGAAGACCACAGGCACAGTTCTAGTTAAGGAACTCCCGAAGTGGCAGACCAAGAAAAATCTCAGATAGGGCGAGGCGAAGGATGGTGGGAACAGTCATAGTCCAAACCACAGACCACCTCCAAAGACCTACAACCTCATCTAGCTGCAGATGGTGGTCACTGTCATCATCGTTCAAACTATACAGCGGCACATGAGGGTTGCACAAGGAGAGAGGCTGTATGGGAGAGTAATGCAGAAAAGCCTTTTCTGCAGACACGCCACAAAACAGAGTCACTTGAGGTGTGCTACAGCACATTGGACAATCCAGCTTCATTTTGGAATAAAGTGCTGTGTACCTGATGAAACTAAAATGGGAGTTATTTGGACATAACAAGGAGCGGGAAAAAGAACACAGCATCCCAAGACAAACACTTGCTTACCCACAGTAAATTTTGGTGGCGGTTCCATCATGCTGTGGGACTGTGTGGGGCCAGTGCAGGTACTAGGAAATCTTGTTAAAGTTGAGGGTCCATGGATTCCAGTTAATATCTCCAGATTCTTGAGAACAATGTTCAAGAAACAGTGACAAAGTTGCACCGAGGCCAACGACCCCCAACCCTGCTCAAAATCTACTAAGGCATTCATGCCAGAGGAACCAGTACAAATGTTCTGGAATGGCCCATCTCAGTCCCCAGACATGAATATTACTGAAAATGGGGCTGTCCATGCTCGGAAAAATCATCAAACACCTGACTGAACTGACTGGAGATGTTTCTAAAGAAGAATGGTCCAAAGCACCTTCAACCAGAATCCAGACTGGAAGCTGTAGGAAGCGTTTAGCGGCTGTTATTTCTACAAAAAGGAGGATCTACTAAATATTGATGTCATTTTTCTGTTGTTGGGTGCCCCAAATTTATGCACCTGCCTAATTTTGTTTGGAATAATTACTGCACACTTTCTGTAAATCCTATAAACTTATTTTCACTTCTCAAATATCACGGTGTTCATCTGCTATATAATATATTTAACTCAAGTTGCTGATCTGAACAACTAATGATTTATAAACTAAAATCATGAAAATGATCAGGGGTGCCCAAACTTTTTCATACGACTGTATGCAGGCTACTGGTATTGGTAAGATTGATCAAAATGTACATTGAGTGTACTGCATATTATACACTCATTCACTCACTCAGGTACTGCCAAACTATTAATATCTATCTTGTTGGTACAACCTGTAGGTGTACAGATATAAATTGTATCATTTTATTCCAGTTGTGGTGGTGCTTGACATCCAGTCATTCATCATCAGCATCAGGATATTGATGATTCAGAAATGGCTTGGTGATGCATGACTGATAAGCAGTACCAATTTTTCTAATAATATAAACACACAGTTTTATCGGGGACCGGCACCCCCACTAAAATTAACAGAAACCCACAACTTTATATATACTACATATATGACGGATGGTAGACATTTGACTTCACTGGCTGAGTAACTGTAACTTAATTGAAAAATTCAAACGTTATTTTATGTACGAAGTATTTATCATTCTAAAAGCACGGAACGTCATTGACTGTTTAAAGACCATTCGTATGAATCACTAGGCCTAATTATTCTACAAGGTTGCTCCCTTTACTGTTATGGACCCCCACCATACCACCGGGTCTGAAGGCGTCATGTGGGCAAATGTAAATCCTTCCAGATGTAGGAAATATGACTGACTCATCAGACCATGTTATTTGTTCATTTAGGATGAACAAAGAATGAGTATATGCTATGTTCCCTACACATATGCTACATATCCATATGTACATCTGGACAAGCCAATGTTCACCTGAACTCCATAATCATCTGGAAGGCCATGGCTTATTGTCTAACATATGTAACTCACGTTCAACTCACGTCATGTTCAGAAATAGGGAAAAGGCTCAGATGAGTGAAGGCTATTGTAGCAGCAAAGGGGTTATAAAACAGTGTTTTTACACTTAATTTTGGCCTATAGCAGTTCCATTATCAGACCAAGTTAATTTCCTGTCATTTTCACTTTAATTTTTACTTCTATTGTAAAATTCCACTTCAAACCTGTAGATGGCGCCATTAAATCAGGTTCTTAAAGAGGTTTTTCTCATCCGGGAATAAATAGAACATGATTGGAGAATTTATTGTACTTCAATTTATGTACAAGCGCGTCGGTGTATTAGAGCACTGATGTTGAGCACTAAGACCTGGATTACAGTCGAAATTCCAGTTCATCCTAAAGGGGCTGCCTGTTGATAAGGTCGGAGATCTGTCTAGGCTCATAAAGTTCTTAAACATCAAAGCAAGCTATGTCTTTATGAATCTCACACAATGTCATTCTGAAACAAGATTGGACCGTTCCCAAACTGCTATTACAAATTTGGAAGCAAGAACTCTCCAGAATGTCATAAGCATTAAGATTTGTCTTATATTTGGCTGAGCGGCATGGAGATCCTCAGTTCAATCCCAGCCTCAGATGTCGCTTGTGTTGAGTTTGCATGTTCTCTCTGTGTCCCTGTTGAGTACTCCAGGTATTCTGGTTTCCTCCCACATTCCAAAGACATGCATTAAGTTAATTGGTTGCTCTAACCAGCCCCTCTCCCAGTGTGTAGGTGTGTCTGACCAGTATTGTAAAACCTTGCTCATGTCATGAACAGCCATTGATGCTCATGTGACAAAAACAAACAAACAGATTCTTAAATTTGGCTTAAAACCAGTGGTCCAGTTCAATAAACTAAATCCAGTTCTAGTTCAATAGTCCAAGAATGGAAATTCATAGCTATAGTGATTCTATTGGTATCCACTCAATGATGAACAGTTTCAGGGTTGTCATTGCTTCTACAGGCAGTATGAAACTTGTAATGACAGTTTATATTGGTGCTACACATTTCAGCACTGCGTTTTAGAGTATGACCCATTCAACTACCAGTACTTGTCTATAGAGATTGCACAGCTATGTGCTTGATTTTGTGTACGTATTAGCAATGAATGTAGATGTTGCTAACCACTGTATAATGTTTGTCCACAAACTTTTGGCTTTTTATTAGATTATTATTATTGGCTATTTATTAGATGAGATTTAAAAAACTACAATGATCTATAATGATACACACGGGTATATAATAGTAGGTATGTGATCATTGTAAGTGCACAGTTTTTGTCCAAGATACCAAGTTTGAGACCTAGCATAATAATGACCTCCAAACTCAGTCATCATCATTTTCCTGACGCGGGGAGAATACTCCAGCTGACATGTTGCTCTGTCTGTCGCCAGAAACCACACTCAAACCAGGCCAATTTAGTGTAATCAATTAACCTAACTTGCATGTCTTTGGACTGTGGGAGGAAACTGGAGTACCTGGAGTAAACCCACACGGATATGGGGAAGACATGCAGACTCCACACAGAAGGGACCCAGGCCACTCCACCCTGGAATTGAACCCAGGACTTTCTTGCTGTGAGGCGGCGATTGTACCCACCGTGCCACCCAGCCACCCAACTCAGTAACCCGAAGAAAAGAACTGAGCTGCTCTCTTCAGAAGTTCCCTGTTGGCTACATGTAAGTAAAGAGTGATTCAAATGCATTCTAACATTCAAATAGTATAACACTGCTATTTAAGGTGACCAGACGCATTTTTTAAATATGTAAGGCTACATTTGTCCCGTATGACAAATAAAATGACAAATTTGTACTATACGGAACATTAGCAGAGAATCATCGCCCAAAACGCTTGCGTTTATTCAAAAGGAACAGTTATTTCTCAAGTGACAGTACACGTCTGATCATAAAATGGCCAATCACGTTTGTTGATTTTGTAAATGAATATAATTCAACCAATTATCAGCCGCCCTTCACCGACGTGACTTAACACCCTCACTCACTATGGCTGATGTACTGCTGAGATGGATAAACGAACAAAGGTACACTTCTTCAAAAAGAAGAACATACATTTCTAAGAAAACGTACGCCGGGAGTGATTTGCCAGACATGTGGAGCTATGTTTAACTTCTCACTGAAGTCGCAACGATATGAATCAGCATATTCAAACGAAAAAGCACAAAGAAATCGATAAAAAGTAAGTGTGCAGTGTGTTTGTGATATGTGGATGCAACTAGTTACTGCTGGTGCTTGTGTGTTGAATGAGTGGGCTGAGTAGCTTGGGCCGCTACCCAGAGCTCACATCCAAGTATTGACACATAACAAGACATGATCAGGGTTGGTAATGTGGCTGTGGTGTGCGTTTAATGAAGAACAGCATGAGCAATGTTTACAATACTGTACACACAGCTTCCCGTATTTCATTATCGAAAATCTGGTCACTCTACTAATAAGTAGCACATTACATAAGTATTAGAACACGTTAAAGTGACTGTTACAGTCAAAAAGTAGTATTAAAGACATAAAAAGAGAAATAATTAATAATCTGAGATTAGTAATATGACACTTTCTTAGGTGCCAATCTAAAACAAAGTCAGCTGTTAGCCAGCATTGACAGAGAACTTGGATGGCTTGCTAGGAGCTGACCTTAACTACATCAGACACCTCTGAGTGAGATGCACTGGAACGCCAACTGTGAGCCAGGGCTTACTGATCGACATCTGTGCCTGAACTCAGTCGTGTTAATGAAGTTCCTCTAGTGGAAGACTTCTCAGAAGGGTCAAGACTGGTTGTAGCAATTAACTTTAAAAATGTGTAGATATGTGTAATGTATTTTCATATATGTGTAATTCAGGTTGAAAAGTGGGGAAATGCTGAACACTGAAGTTGTGTTTAGAGATGTAGTTGTGGGACCACGGTAGCCTAGCGGTTAAGGTATTGGACCAGAAAGTCCAGGGTTCAAATCCCACCTCTGCCACTGTTGGGTCCTTGAGCAAGGACCGTAACCCACAATTGCTTGGATTGTAAGATTGTATGAAATGTAAGTCGCTCTGGATAAGGGCGTCTGCTAAATGCTTTAAATGTAGTTGCTGAGTAAACTTTTTCTTAAGCTATTGAGAAGTGACGACCCGCAAAACGGTTCTCACAAGTGAAAACTGCCAGGTTGTCCTAACATCGTGAGGACATTCGGTCCTCATAACTATAGATAGCATCGCGCGCGCGCGCGCACACACGCACACGCACACGCACGCACGCACAGAGTGCCCAGAAAGTGTCATCGTAACAGACAGTGAGCTAAACAATGGCGGAACAGCTGTTGGTAATTTGTGGTGAAGCGCGGCTACCTGCTGTGAGCAGCGGCAGGCAGGCTGGCGGGTGTCGGACTTGAGTGAGCGGAGTGTGATTTCCTCCTCCTCCTCTCTCCACACACACCGTATCATTTCGCTGTCATCCAGGGAGTCGTTAAGCACGTCTCACTAATGGGAGCGCTGGGAAATAAAGAAGCGTTTGACGGACGGAAAAAGCGCAGCTCGGGTTTTTGTTTTTCTCTCCGCACAGGGTGAGCAGCTCTGGCTCCGGATGCAGGTGCTCGTTGTGCTGATAAACAAGTGATAAGCGTCTGCTAAGGTGCCAATTGAGCAGAAACATTAAAACAGAAGAACTGCGAAGATGGATGCATTTAGCTGAAACGATCATGCAGGCATGCAGAGAGAAAAAGCAGGTGTGCGCCATGCATGGAAATACCCAAAACAGAACATCACATCATATACAGGCTTAGAAACTCAAGACTCTTAAGGTAGGCTAATTAACTAAGGCAAATTATGATACCAATTATGATTATTGCTTTTGAAACTATTTGAAACAAAATAGGATAATTACCTAATTACTTTACCATAGCACTCTTAACACAATACTCAATGTTAGTCAGTTGGGGTCATACGTTGTAGAAAATGGCTGCATAAAACTCAATGTTACCTTAGCTCACATATTGTGGGTTCTAGTTTAGTTGGAAAAATGGCGTGTTTACTCTCTTTCTGCTGCCATTTTTCGAACTAAACTAGAACCCACAATATGTCATACAGGCATGTGGAGGCCACACACAATACTGAGCCTCATTTTGACTTGTTTTAAGAAGATTACATCAAAGTTGGATCAGCCTGTAGTGTGTTTTTCCACTTTAATTTTAAGATAAGATAAGATAAGATGATCCTTTATTAGTCCCACAGTGGGGAAATTTACCAATTTTGTGTGTGACTCCAAATCCAGGCCTCCATTGGTTAATAAATTTGATTTCCATTGATGATTTTTGTGTGATTTTGTTGTCAGCACATTCAACTTTGTACAGAACAAAGTATTCAATGAGAATATTTCATTCATTCAGATCTAGGATGTGTTATTTGAGTGTTCCCTTTTTTTTGAGCAGTGTGTGTGTGTGTGTATATATATATATATATATATATATATATATATATATATATACACACACATACACACACACACCCACTGGTCACGCTGAGGTATACCTTCCTAGTAACAGGTTGGACCCCCTTTCGCCTTCAGAACTGCCTGAAGTCTCTGTGGCATAGATTCAACAGTCCTGGAAGCATACCTCAGATATTTAGGCCCACACTGACATGATGGAGTCATGCAGCTGCTGAGGATTTGTCACCTGCACATCAATGATGTGAATCTCCTGTACCACCACATCCCAAAGGTGCTCTTATCGAATGAGATCTGTTGACTGTGGAGGCCATTTGAGTACAATGAACCCACTGTCATTTTCAAGAAACAAGTTTGAGATGATTTGAGCTTTGTGACATGACGTGATATCCTGCTGGAAGTAGCCATCAGAAGATGGTAGACTGTGGTCATTAAGGGATGGACATGGTCAGCAACAATATTCAAGTAGGATGCGGTGTTTAATTTGCGGTGTTTATTTTTTTGAGCAGTGTATATATGTGTGTGTGTGTGTGTGTATATATATATATATGTATATGTATATGTGTATGTATATGTGTGTGTGTATATATATATATATATATATATGCGCGCAATCAAACTGTCCACTTAGGAAGCAACACTGACTGACAATCAATTTCACATGCTGTGCAAATGGAATAGACAACAGGTGGAAATTATTGGCAAATAGCAAGACACACTCAATAAAGGAGTGGTTCTGCAGGTGGGGACCACAGACCACTTCTCAGTACCTATGCTTTCTGGCTGATGTTTTGGTCACTTTTGAATGTTGGTGGTGCTTTCACACTCGTGGTAGCATGAGACGGACTCTACAACCCACACAAGTGGCTCAGGTAGTGCAGCTCATCCATGATGGCACATCAATTCGAGCTGTAGCAAGAAGGTTTGCTGTGTCTGTCAACGTAGTGTCCAGAGGCTTGAGGTGCTACCAGGAGACAGGCCAGTACACCAGGAGACGTGGAGGAGGCCGTAGGAGGGCAGCAACCCAGCAGCAGGACCGCTACCTCAGCCTTTGTACAAGGAGGAACAGGAGGAGCACTGCCAGAGCCCTGCAAAATGACCTCCAGCAGGCCACAAATGTGCATATGTCTGCACAAACGGTTAGAAACCGACTCCATGAGGATGGTATGAGGGCCCGACGTCCACAGATGGGGGTTGTGCTCACAGCCCAACACCGTGCAGGACGCTTGGCATTTGCCAGAGAACACCAGGATTGGCAAATTCGCCACTGGTGCTCTGTGCTCTTCACAGATGAAAGCAGGTTCACACTGGGCACACAGTGACAGACAGCAACATCCTTCAGCATGACCGGTTTGGC